>CM019149.1:209657689-209695488 GCA_009733165.1 Naja naja
TGGTTTCCCCACAACCTCTGCAGTAGAAATCTGGGCTCTTTCTTCCCAGGTCTTTCTTTTTTCCGCTTCTCCATTCTGAGTCTGTACCTTCCTCCACCCTCACTACAGTCTGACTCAGAATCTATTTGCTCACAATGAGTTGTGTGGACTTTTCCACATCAGAATGGCTTGTGGCCTTGTTTAATTTTCATGGCTGCTGCTGAGGACTTGGTAGCTTCTGCTGAAGAGGCTTCTCTTATTGCTTCTTTCAGCGTGATCTTAGGTTTCATTAATAACTTGCTCTGTAATACCTTGTCTTTAAGGCCCAGAACAAATCGATCACGCATGGCCTCTTCTAAACTTTTAAATTCGCATGCACCCCCAATGTCTCTTAAACTTGCCACGAAGTCATTTACATTTCGTTTTCCCCTGATCACGACGTAAAACCTGTGTCTCTTAATGAGGCACGATACTTGTGGCGCGAATGGGCTCTTAACAGCTTTTCTAAGTCAGGCCAGTCCATTACCTTCACGTCTGCAGCTCCCGCCAATGCCTTCGCCATCTTGAAAACTGCCGGACCGCGAGTATAAGGAGACCCCTCTTCCGCTTCGAAATGGTGGCAAGTTTCCTTCTAGATACATTTGGAAACGATCTGCATAACGATTCCCAGGTCTTCTGCCATCGGATCAAACGGGGCTGGGGTGTTCAGCGAGCGCCATCTCGCTTCTTCTTCTTCCGTTGCCTTCTTCAGGGAAAATCCCACCTTCGCCGCCAGTGTTAAGTTTGCATGAAGAGACAGACGCGGAGTGCTTCAAGCTCTTTGTTTTTATTAGTGACTACAGCTCAGAACGGACCCGCTTTGGCTGGGCTGTGGCTGCTAATACCAGAGCACCGCAGTTGCCAGCCAATCAGAGTGCAGGTTTTCCCCACTTTTAAACCAATCATTTCTAACACTTTACAAGAACAGTTCAAACTAAACCAATGACTTCAAACCTGCATACATAACACTAACCACTGTGCCACCATGGCTGAAAGTAAAACTGGTTCTTCGTCTCCATTGCAAAATCCAGCAATCTACAGCGCTGCCTAGTTCAAAATGTCATCCAAACAGTTTTTCAGTGTATTTGAATGATGGGTGGATAGATTGAGCCAATCATTTAAATATGCAAAGAATATTCTGTTGTGTAAATTTTAGAGTGGGACCCAATCTGATGCATGAAGAAGAAGCCAGGGGTTAACCAACATTGGTTTTAAAGAATAATATTCTATTAAATGGGTGGTGGTTGTTGTTTTGCTGCCAGTTTTGGCTCTTTGGGTTTATTCTATTTTTTTATGACATGTATAAGTAAACAGGTGAATTCATTTACAAATAAATAAAGTACATATGCATTATAAAGGCATCTCCAAGCTTCTAGAAGTTGTTAACAAGCAAATAAAGAGGAGATTAATAACAGTGTTTGAATCTTATCCAGAGGTAAGAGTGTTCCAAAAATCCTGGAAATTTGGGGAGGAGAGCGGGGGAGAAGTTAGCATTTGTATCTCCATACTAACTATGCAGGCTGATGTGAGCAAAATATTCGACAGCGTTTACAATCAAAGTACATTTCAGATCGGGATCCTTGATTTATAGCACTAAATTCTGCTGTATTATACCTGCCTACCTGAGATAAGAGCCCCTGAAGTGAGAAACCAAGAGAGAAAGATAGTATAATTTTGACTGAAAGGATGCATATTAATTTTCTTCCCATGCTCTTCCTTCATGTAAGCTCAGACAATAAGAAATCTAAACCTGAAAACAAGAGTTTGGTACCGTTTCAGCTTAGTGTGCTGTTGGAAGAAATATCCATCTGGTTCAGTTCCAAGCCAGAAGAAAGACACTGGAAAAAATGGAGGCTGATTGGAAAGATGCTTCAATGACAAAGCATCTACCAAGCCCATGGTTCTGGTGCAGCTGACCACATGGAGTTGAGAATGGGGGGTGGTATTTATTCCTTCTCTTGGGCTTTGCACTTGAACTTCCTGTTCCTGGGGAAGAACCTGTATTCTATTGGCTCTTGTCAGACTCCCATGGGGCCATGTACAGGAATTTGTCTGAACTAAGTTTAGTTGAAGTTTGAACTGCTGAGTATGGTGCAACTGAGATGATGCAATGAAGGGGCTTTTGGCAATTCCTATTGTGACTGAGGGCTAATCCTACCTTTGTTGGATCTCGGGTGAGGGTATTTGCTTATGAATAGAGCTAGCTATCTCTTTATCTCTTAAGTGCTGACATTTGCTGTGGGCTTTTAAGAAAGGTGGGGGCTGCTTCCTAAGAACATGTTTCTCCATTTCTCATCCAAGGAAATATAATAATCTGCCTTTTTAATCTTTCTCAAAATATTTCATTCTTCTAGGAGAGGGGTGGGTGCTAACTATCAACAGTGCTTTCCTCCTTTGCCTTAATGGCTGCCCAATAAAAATCATGCTAGAACAAAATTGTTATGTATGTAGATTTGAATGTCATTGGTTTATTTTGAATTGTTCTTGTAAAAGTCAAATATGATTGGTTTGAAAAGTGCGGGAAAACCCTGCACTCTGATTGGCTGGCAACTGCGGCTGCTGGCTATAAGTAGCAGCCGTAGTCCAGCCAAGACAGGTCCATTCGAGCTGTAGTCACTAATAAACTCTTCACTGAAGCTCTTCGCGTCTGACTCTTCATGCAAACTTAACAAAAATCATGCTGCCCAATAAAGAAACTGCCCAATAAACAATCATGTTAGAATTGGGATGGGGGGAGGGCAGTTCTTCTGGCTGCTTTTCAGCTCATATCATCTGGTTTATCTGAAGCGGCTAGTTTGAGATGATTTGGGGATTGATTCCGGGAGAGAAAGTTCATACACGGGTGAACCACAACTTGAGCAGAGAACAATGACTTGCTAATAATGGGCTCCTTCCCATGCTGGCTGTCATGCCCCTAGCTGCTTAATTCCCAGAGATTGCAGGTCAACCAGACAACAGCTCTTTGCCCCAAATGTCACTGAGAAGGAATAATAAGGCGATGCCTTCTGCACCACAGCAGTCTGTATCTCCTCTTAGGGCTTGAGGCCTCCTCGTCTCTTGGGTTAGTTTAATTATTCTAAATGGGCAGTCATTAGCACAAAGCATTAATTGCTTTTATCTTGACTGATGCTGGAGCTGAAACAACCCTGAGAACCAATTTTAATAAGCCCGTTTTTTCCATAACTGTAGGCTGTTTTGCATGAAGTGCTCCTTGTTTAAATACAGGCTGAATTAGCACAGCTACTGTTTAGAAATGTAAGGCAACATCATATATATATATGTCATATTAAAAGCTTTGCTGCCTGTCTCTATCTGAGGGATAACTCGTTGCAACAGTTGGTTATGCACCTGTATCAAAGGCTGAAAAATTATTTGGCAAGTAGGAACTGACCCTCACTTGCTTGCTTGTAGATGTAGCTTCCTTCAAGTACTGCCTAAACTGCACACAGGCCATTCAACTTCCTTTCAATTGGGGTTCTCTGTTCAAACAGACGTGGCTGTCTGGCTTTGTCTTAGTCTGCAGGAAACTCTTCTTAGTTCCTGGAATTTTGAAATACATATAAATTCCTCATACAGGTAGGTCTCAATTAGTGCTGATGGTGGATCCCACAAAAGGGTCATATTATTCAGAAGCATACTATCTGAAGTGCTGTTTCTAGGGAAAATAGAGTAATTGGTTCCCATCTGATGGAAACTAAAAATGAAGAATTTGAAACATCATTTTTCTGGGAATCTATGAAATATAACATTAAAAGAATATATCTGAACTGTACATTCATTTTTTTAAAGTCATAGGAAACTTAAGAAAAACAAAATTAAGACCAAAAAAGCTATTTTAAATATCATTCCTATCCAGAAGATAGATATCTAGACAGATCTATCTAGAAAAAATGGATAGGAATTGTATTGTTTTGTTTTAATGTTTTGTTTTAATTTTGCTTCCTGAAACTACTCTGTGACTTTGTTTAAAATGAATCTTCTAGATAGACAGCAATTGTGCTTGTGCTATCCTCAAATGATTATGTGCTAGCCTTGCAGTAGCTGAATTTCGTCTCACATTAAACTTGAGCTTATTATAATTCACACTAAATCAAATATTGTACTATGCAAGCTCTCACTAATCTGACCTACTTGTATTGGGTGGGTCATTGATCCATTTCGCATCATTTTATATACACATGCTCACCTACCCACAATCAGAATACATATATTAAACATCAAACAAGATGATGAATCTGGCCCACCACAACATAATCATGTGTCACACATCCAACAGTACCTGCAACGCAAGCACTCTGCCACTGAGTTACAGACTCTGCCTGGAGCTACAGTAAGTACTTCCTTTGAACTAGTGCCTTATTTGTTATGCTTTTAAGCAATATCTAGGACATAATAATGCTTTTGCTGTGATTATGGTATTATATATTGTATTGTAAAAGAAACAAAATAAATCTAACTAACAGGTTTGCATAGCAATTTTTAAAAAGTTAAATTAAACAGTACACTTTGTTGGTCAAATGCAAAGCAATAGCACAGATATGTGCATAGATCTCAGTCCTGTGATTAAATAAGTGTTTTCCCCCCAATTTGGCACCTTTAAGATGTATGGACTTCAACTCCCAGAATTTCCCAGCCAGTCACTTTTAAATGAAAGCAATGAGGCAGTCAGCTGGGCCTTTCTGGGGATAGTATCTCCAAACCACAAAGGGACATTAAAAGCACACACACTCCATTTTCACGAGTAGCTCATCATAGTTCATAAAAGAAAAATATCTGAAGCAATATATGTCCAGGAGATACTCTCAATCTAAATCAAAGGTTGAGAGGTAGAAATGTACTGGTCCCTGTTAGTCATTTAGGCTCTATATTTAAAAATAGTTAGGTCCACCTAACAACAATAACAATTATAAAAACAATATAAGATTTACCATAGGAATTGTAATTTTGGCCAGACAATCTTCCCAGAGAGGCTTCAGTTGGCAGATCAACCTTATTGGATGGAATTCATTTCATTCCATCCATTCTTCTTGATTCTCACATAGAAATGGTGAATCTTCTAAGATTCATGTCCTCTTCAGATACATTTGAATGCTAACTCCTTAAGTCAGGGGTGTCAAACTCATGTTATCACGTCATCGTCATGTGACGTATCATGACTTTTTTCCCCTTCACTAAACCCAGGGGTGGGCGTAGCCAGCGCATGATGCATCTGGCCTGCGGGCTGCAAGTTTGACCCTCCTGCCTCAAGTAATCAAACTGCTCACCAAGAGCATCTCTGTCTTAACAAACTGGAATATCATTTACTGGACTTTTATCCAGCCTGTGATATATATTTTTTCCTTGCATCATTTGGAGAGAGCAAATTGAAGGATTATTGAATTATTGATCAATACACAATTTCAAACCCTTTGATCTCATTCAATGGCGTCATGTAAATTCTGAATGATGTGGTAGGTTCAAATGAATATTCGAGGGAGATGATAAATGTAATGGAACCAGTGGTGGGATTCAAATATTTTTACCAGTGGTTCGGTGGGCGTGGCTTGGTGGACGTGCTTTGCATGCAGGCACGTACCAAACGCACCCTTTGCGCAGGTGCAGAGGCATTCTAACTCACTCCTGCAAGCTTGCAATCTCTCCTGGTTGCTTCAGCAGCTGCCGTGTAGCATCTTCTGGGCCACGCAAAGCAGCTGCGCTTCAAATTCAGAGGATAAAGGTGAGTATGGGAGCCAGGACAGGTGGGTGGGCCCAACAGCAGAGCGGCAGAGAGAACCGGTTTGGTCTCTGTTGCTCATCGCTAGTACTGGCTCGGGAGAACCGGGCCAAACTGGTAGAATACCACCACTGAATGGAACTGATATAAAGTCACCAAATACCATCTTCTGGAGTCAGATCTCTGGATAAAACAGATCCAAGGGAAGGTGCTACCTGCATACCTCTATCTAAAAAAGTATATCATAGTCAGTATGACAACAGCAATACAGGTAGTCCTCAACTTACAGCCACAACTGAGCCCAGAATTTCTATTGCTAAGCGAGACAATTGTTAAATGAGTTCTGCCCATTTTACCACCTTTCTTTCTTTTACCACAATTGTTAAGTGAATCACTGCAGTTGTTAAGTTAGTAACATGTTTGTTAAGTGAATCTGGCTTCCCCATTGACTTTGAGACACTGCAAGCATCATAAATATGAGCCAGTTGCCAAGTGTCTGAATTTTGATCACGTGACCATGGGGATGCTGCAATAGTCATAAGTCTGAAAAACGGTCATAAGTGACTTTTTTTTCAGTGCCATTGTAACTTTGAACAGTCTCTAAATGAACTCTGGAAGTCAAGGACTATCTCTAATAACATTAACAGCAGAGGTGGTATTCAGCAGATTCTGACCAGTTCTGGAGAACCAGTAGTGGAAATTTTGAGTAGTTCGGACAACTGGCAAATACCACCTCTGACTGGAGATTTAGAGTATCCTTCCCTGGCCACACCCACCAAGCCCACAGAACCGGTAGTAAAAACATTTGAATCCCACCACTGATTAACAGCAAAATTTTTCAGAGAAACATTCGGAAACTTCCTATGCTAGTCAACTTTCATCAGTTTAGAGGCTCATTATTATTGAATGTACACATAAAGCTACCAGTTTCAATCTGGTCACATTAAAATCAAAGGAAAAACTGCTTGAAACTCTAGAGTATTGGCTAATGTTAATAGTAACAGGCCTAATGAACCCAAGGTATGACTGTGAATAATGCAACTTCTTATGTTCCCAGTTTCTAGGAGCACACACTTTCCTTGAGAGACACTTAAAGGTTCTGCTAGAATCCTTGAGGCCACTATGCAGATAAAAGAGAAAGAATGCCAGTGAGAATGCAGGCTGGTTTTTCAGCAGTCCAAACAAATAGTGTGGAAAGGAAGTTGAAAAGAAACCAGCGGGCGAAGTTTGCTTCTCATCCATTTTTAGCATTCAGTTAAATCACTATTTGGAAGCCAAAAGTCTCTTGAAAGTGGAGGGACACAAAGAACAGGAAACCCACAGCTTGTTCAACCAAGCTCTGTTGTCTAGAACATCCTTGATGTTTTCCCCAACTTGAATGTTTTTGTTCAATTGTACTCTACGCTCTGTGAGATTAAAAAAAATATGTAAAGAAAACCTTAAAGAATTTTTGCTTAGAACCCCAGCAAATTCATTATTTTCTTTAAATAAAGCTGGTTCTGTCATTGAAGGACAACAATTGTTCCTCAGTACACTTTGCTAGAAAGAGTTGTTTCCAGAAGTTGTGAGAGAACAATGGAATGTGACATGTAAAAACCTGGTGATCAATTAGTAAATAATATTTCTTAGCAACATATAAGATAAGTTGTTATCTAATTAAATGGCTTTACTTTAAGGCTTTACGAAAGGTTTCAATAACCTTCAGTTCCTGCTTAGTGGCATGGAAATCGAGTGAATTATATTTTTTATTCATCTCTAAATTCTAATTGGATATTAACCAATTGTGGAGACAACCAGTGGATAGCAAAGGTCTTTGAATGTGGAAATAACATTTGAGCAAGATACTTTGTGAATCAATCCAACAGTTGCTGCAGAAATTTGAATCTTTCCACTAGCTTGTACTGGATTTTACAAAGCAAAACCTGCTATAGAAGCTTGGTCAGCAAATTGTTTTTCAATCAAAACTCTCAGATGGACATTCCCACTAATACCAAACCATAGCACAAACATGTCCTGGAAACTTTGTTTCCTTTCCTTTCCTTTCCTTTCCTTTCCTTTCCTTTCCTTTCCTTTCCTTTCCTTTCCTTTCCTTTCCTTTCCTTTCCTTTCCTTTCATCCCTGACACATGAGTAAGATATACTTAAGTCATACTTTTGATAATGTAGTATCTTCCTTCTTATTCCAACACCAAAGGCAACCTCAAATGGTTTTAACTTGACTAGGTTTTCACTCCCAAGTTCTCAGAGGAAGTGAGGTGATTGGATTGACAGATCGCAACAGAGGCAGGATAGGGATCAGCCAGGGGGCAGCAATTTTTCATGCTGGTACTTTTCTGTCAAGTCATGGATGGGTAGTACAACTCACCAGTGGGGAAAGGCATAGAGCAGCTTACTAGATGAAACAGAAAAATACCTACAATATTCATCATTGACAAAAATGCATGATGGCAGGCCCTTAAAATCCCACATGAATTGAATGAAACACTAAAAGCCCTATGAATGATTTTCAATTAACAGCAAAAGCAAAATAAAGAAATCACTAGGAAAACCTCTCTAGGTGGAGAATTCTGCAAGAAGAAAAACGCATTACTGAAGGTCATGTAGCTATCATGATTAGTAGCCATTACTGCTTCATTTTCCACAAATTGCTATCATCTCCTTTTAAAGAGGAGGGGGTCCAATGGTGGGATTCAATTTTTTTTACTACTGGTTCTGTGGGCGTGACTTGGTGGGCGTGGCAGGGAAAGGATACTGTAAAATCTCCAGTCAGAGGTGGTATTTCTGAACTACTCAAAAGAGGTGATTCTCTGAACTACTCAAAATTTCCACTACTGGTGCTTCAGAACTGGTCAGAACCCGCTGAATACCACCCCTGAGGAGGTCAACCTGTTTTCCAAAGTACCTGAAGGCCAGGTAAGGAATAATGGATGGGAAACTGATCAAGGAGAGATTCAACCTAGAAATAAGGAAGAATTTTCTGACAATGAGAACAATCAACCAATGAAAGAGCTTGCCTTCGGAAGTTGTGGGAGCTTTATCCCTGGAGGCTTTCAAGAGAGACTGGACTGCCATCTGTCAGACTGCCATCTGCTTGGGCAGGGGGTTGGACTAGATGACCTACAAGGTCCCTTCCAACTCTGTTAATCTGTTAAAGCATCCATGGTGGCACTAACATCTGTATTTTGTGGTAGCATATTCTATAACTTAATTATATATTGGGCAATATTATTGAAGTCACATGTCCTTGCAGGCATCCAATAAGAATGCAGCTGTAATCTAAATATTATGTATTTATTTATTTTAGGAAATTTGTATTGCCGCATATTCGCACATGGAGACTGAAGGAGGCTTACATGTATATAAAAACCTCACATATAAAACAATAAAATTAATAAGAGAATAATCACATATTAATAAAATAATATAATAACATAAAGAGTGCCCATTTGGTATCGTGGTCAAAGTGTCAGGCTAGAAACTGGGTGATTGGGAGTTCTAGTCCTGCCTTAGGCCCAAAGCCAGCTGGGTGACTTTGGGCCAGTCCCTCTTTCTCAGCCCTAGGAAGGAGGCAATGGCAAACTACTTCAGAAATTTTGCCAAGAAAACAACACTGACTTTAAAAGGCAACAACCACCCTATTACATAAATAATAAGCTGTTTAATAACATAAGCAGCAATCCCTATTAAAAACAAATACAGTTGAGTAATAATAACTGTTCAAAGTTATTTGACCTGAGGAGGGGCTCCAGCACCAGTTTGAAAGCTCGGAAGACTAAACGTTTGGCCTCATTGACTGACCCAGATTGAATCCTGATCAAAGTCTTCCTTACAGCAAGTACTATTTATTTATTTATTTATTTATTTATTTATTTGATTTGATTTGATTTGATTTGTCAATCGCCTACACAATAATAAGTATAAGGGTAAACATAGTTATGAATACATGAAACGAGTACATATAAGAAAAATAAAAGAAACAGTAAAAGAAACAATAAAAGAAACAATAGGACAGGGACAGTAGGCACGTTGGTGCGCTTATGCACGCCCCCTACAGACCTCTTAGGAAAGGGGTGAGGTCAATAGTAGAAAGTCTAAGGTTAAAGTTTTTGGGGTTTGGAGAAGAAACCACAGAGTCAGGTAGAGTATTCCAGACATTGACCACGCCGGGGCAGTAGATAGAGATGGTTTTAGGTTGCGTAGTGCTTTTTCAACATTGCCTTCTGTAAAATCGATATGTATTAGATCATTGTAGTTGTTTGTGGTTCGACTAGGAAATACTGGGCATGATCCATTGCTGTTTACAAATACTGAGCCAAAGAATGTGTTAAAGAGGTTGGCTTTGATGGTGTCATCGTTACAGTCTTTACCATTAGGTACTTTCAGGGGTGGGATGGATCTTGAGTCTTTTAGTTTGTTGTTTACAAAATTGTAGAAAGCGTGGGTGGAATTGTGCGAGAAGGTTTTCCTCTTGTTTAATGTGATAATTGGTGCATTCAGTCTTTATCTGGTGGCAAAAATTTTGTATCGGCTTTTGAAGTTGGCAGCATGACCAGATTTGTTTTTCCGCCAAAGTGATCTTTTTTTGGATTGAAGTTTCCTTATTGTTATGGGTAATCTGTTTTTTTTTTTTTGTTTTGGGAGTTGTTATTGGTACATATAGTTTGATGACTCTTTTGACTTCAAGTAAAAATATATTGTAATAGTCTTTAACAGTATTGCATCCAGTGAATAGAGATTGCCAATCCTTTTTGGAGAGGGGGTGGCATACAAGTCAAATTAATTAATAAATAAATAATAATAAATAAATAAGTGATGAGAGATCATTGTCTATAAGATCATAGTTGCATTTTTTGAAGTTATAATTGGGGATAAATGTTGTTGTGATGTTTTTTATGCAGATGTATGTTGAAACAAAAGTCAATCATGTTGTGGTCGCTGTTGGAAAAGGGTTCTTTAATTTGTATTCCGTAAATTGAGTTCAAATTATTGCAGAAGATGGGATCGAGGCAGTTGTTAAGTCTAGTATTGTTGGTTACTAGTTGTTCCAGTCCTAGATTTGTTACAGCATTGTAGAAGGTTGCATGTATGGGTTCTGTTAGATTTGCATGAAGAGTCAGACGCGGAGTGCTTCAGTGAAGAGTTTATTAGTGACTACAGCTCATAACAGACCCGATTTGGCTGGGCTGCGGCTGCTACTTATAGCCAGCAGCTGCAGTTGCCAGCCAATCGGAGTGCAGGGTTTTCCCGCACTTTTTAAACCAATCATTTCTGACATTTTACAAGAACAGTTCAAACTTAACCAATGACATTCAAACCTGCATACATAACACCCCTCCCCACTAGGTTCAGTCCATACTCAAACCCCAACCTATCTAATGTATTCTTTTAAATAGGTGGGGCTCTTAGTGTACATTGAGACCTTCTTCAGAAGTTTTAACGTTCTCACCCAGTGAGAGGGAAATGTGTCTGTTGACATTTCCCTAGTTGGACTTCCTGTGAAAGAAGACCCTGTTTGATTGTTAGAATCTGGTCTCTCCTCCCAACCCATCTCCAGCCCAATGTCAGCACCCAAGTCAGGTAGTGATGTGCAATCTTCCACTTGTAAGGATGGATTTTGGCATTGTGACAGGTTTTGGGATGGTTCCTGTCGTAATGGCTCGTTACACATGGGGTTGATTCTTGTTTGCTGATTATCCTCATGTTCCTCCCCTCCCCTAGAAAAGGCATTAGGTATGGGAACTAGAGAGGAACAATTGCGATGTTCCTGAGGTAACCTGGATCTAAGCTGATCAATGTGCCTGCTCAAGAGGACTCCATCCTCTGTTTGTACCCTGTAAGAACGAGGGCCTGTGATTTGAGTTATTTCAGCAGGAATCCATGAAGGTTCACCCATAAGGTTCTTAGCATAAACAGAATCACCCACACTGAGCGCGAACTTTGCTACTGGAATCAAGTGCGTTGGGTGCGTAAGTGGGATGAAGGCGGTCAAGGGAGACCTAAGTTTCCTACCCATCAACAACTCTGCTGGGGATAAGTTAGTTGATGGGTTAGGAGGATGTGCTGAACACTAAGAAGTTTTCAACTTTCTCAGTGATGTCCCCAGGACCCAATTGCTGAAGCTTTTCCTTGGTAAAGCATTCATTGTTCAGCCCGCCGTTAGCGAAGGGTGCCCAGGGGCTGTCAGGGCATGTCTGATACCCAGTTGTGCTAGATAGGATTCAAAAGGGTTGGATGTAAATTGAGGGCCATTGTCAGAGACAAGAACATCAGGTAACCCGTGGGTTACAAAAAGCTTTTTAAGCTGCTTGATGACACATCAGTGGTGGTGGATGCCATAGGGCTGACCTCTAGCCATTTGGAATATGCATCTACTATAATAAGGAAGGTGTGCCCTCTGGTAGGGCCAGTGAAATCAATGTGAATCCTAGACCATGGGCCCCTAGGACATTCCCATTCCTGTTTGGGGGCGAGAGGTGGGGCAGGCCTGACTACCTGACAGTTGGGACAAGATGCAACCCAGTTTTCAACCATTTTGTCAATACCTGGCCACCATACATAACTCCTGGCCAATCCCTTCATCCTTACAATACGAGGATGACCCTCATGTAACATTTCCAAAACCTCTCTTTGCAGTTTTGCAGGAATAACCACCGTGTTACCCCACAAAATACATCCTCTTAATACAGATAATTCAGTTTGCCTGGACTTAAAAGGTTGGGCAAGGTGAGGTAGATCTTGAAGAGGCCAACCTTAATCCAGCCTATAATAGTAGCCAATAAAGTGTCTTTGGCAGTCTCTCTGGCAATTTCAGCAGCGTGTACTGGAAGCTTGGCAACAGTTTCTAGGAAAAAGGTTTGTGCCTCAGGTTCAAAGTCCTCCTTTATTACATGGAAGTGGGCAATGACTCAAGGCATCAGCATGGCCAATGTCCTTGCCAGGCTTGTGAATAAGTTTGTATGAATAAGCAGCAAGAAATTCAGTCCACCTCAGCATTCTTGGTGACAGGATAGTGGGTGCGGGTTTGTCTCCTGCAACAATGCCTAACAAAGGTTTGTGATCTGTGACAATGGGAAATGATCTCCCATATAAATACTCATGAAATTTCTTGACAGCTGCAACAATTGCCAATGCTTCCTTGTCCAATTGGCTGTAATTCCTCTCTGCTTTAGTCAAAGTGCGAGAGTAAAATGCAATAGGGGCTTCCCTCCCACTGGGAAGCCTGTGGCTCAAAACCCCCCCCCACTCCAAAGGGAGATGCATCACAAGTCAGTACAACAGGTAAATTCTCAGAGAACTGTATGAGTACAGCATCAGACGTGATTAGTCTTTTAATACTGTTAAATGCTGGTTGTTCCTTCCTGCCCCAGACCCAAACAGACTTTTTGTCAAGTAATCTGTGTAATGGTTCTGCAATGGTTGCCTTCTGAGGTAGGAACATGTGATAAAAGTTAATAAGTCCAAGGAAGGCTTGCAAATCTGTTTTGCATTTTGGTCTAGGGGCTTCTTTGATTGCTTGAACCTTGGCATCTGTAGGGTGGGTGCCATGCTTGTCAATCATATAGCCCAAGAACTCAACCTTGTCAGTTCTAAGAGTGCATTTTTCTTCCTTGACTTTTAACCCTGCTTTCTTGAATCTGGTAAGGACTTCTCTGAGTCTTTCTTGAAGCTGAGTGTCATTTTCAGCAGAGATTAACACATCATCAAAGTAAGGCACTACCCCTGGCAGTCCTTGGAGCATCCTTCCATAAGGCTTTGGAAGATGCCTGGTGCCCTTACTCCAAACTGTAACCTTTACATTTGAAGGCACCTCTATGAGTCACAATGGTTTGGGCCTCTGCAGTGGCATCATCAACTGTTAGTTGTTGATATGCCTGGGCCAGATCCAATTTGGCAAAGACTGTACCCCTGCCAAGTGAATGTAATAAATGATGCACCACTGGAACTGGATATGCTCTGCTGAAGCATGGTTCAATGTCCCCTTATAGTCTCCACAGATTCTTACTGACCCATCAGTCTTAACTGGTGTGACTATGGGTGTCTCCCATCTGGGTGGTCAGTGGGCTCTAAAACTCCTTGAGCTATTAGTTTATCTAATTGTGCATCAATTTTTCCTTTAAGGCAAATGGGACCCTTCTGGGCTTTAAACGAATTGGGGCACCTTGGGATCTAGGTTGAAAGTAATAGGGGTCCCCATATACTTGCCCAATCCATCGCTGAAGACCTCTGGAAACTCAGACTTCAAGGCCTCCTCCCATTCAGTGTTGCTCACGTGATTGATGCCAGTCACCCGATGCCTAGTGGATTGAACCACTCAAGTCCCAGCAAGCTTGGGCGATCCTTGTCCACGATGTTTGGTGTGGCCTTTGAACTTCACATTGAATTATCTTGTTCCAACTACTGGAATCTTGTTCCCTTGGTAGTCTTTAAGAGTCAGTGCTTGCTTCTGGAAATGCTTCTTCTGAATGTTGGGAAGTAACCTGTGAATAGTGTCCCATGACACCATAGATAAATAGGAGCCTGAGTCCACTTCCATTTGGCAAGGCCTTCCTTCAATTAGTACCTTCACATGTACTTTTCTGCTTCTTAAGGGTGAAGAATGACCAATAGTGACTGTTTGATGAGTTTCATTCTTCCCATTTGCTTCTGTGTTTGCCCCATTTTCTCACTGAAGTTGTTATGCTTGAATTCTTTGTCAGGAAACTTCTTTCTGCTTGGTGGAGTTCTGGATGATTTGCAGACTCTTGCTAGGTGACCTTTTTTCACAACAGAGGCAGATGGTATCAAAAACTTGCATTCAGTGGGGTGCCCCCACAACCTCTGCAATAAAATTCTTGCCTCTTTCTTCCAAGGTCTTTCCTTTTCTTCTCCATTCTGAGTCTATAAATTCCTTCCTCCACCTCACTACAGTCTGAATCAGAATCTATTTGCTCACAATGGGTTGTTGTGGATTTTTCCACATCAGGATGGCATGCCTTGTTAATTTTCTTCATGGCTGCTGCTGAGGACTTGGTAGCTTCGCTGAAGAAGCTTCTTCTATGGCCTCCTTAAGCGTGATCTTAGGTTTCATTAATAATTTGCTCTGCAAAACCTTGTCTTTAGGCCTAGAACAAATCGACGACATGGCCTCTTCTAAGTTGATAAATTCACATGCACCCCAATGTCCCTTAAACTTGCCATGAAGTCATTAACGCTTTCTTTCCCTTGATCCCGATGGTAGAATTCATGTCTCTTAATGAGGCATGATACTTGTGGTGCGTAATGGGCTCTTAATAACTTTTCTAAGTCGGGCCAGTCCATTACCTTCATGTCTGCAGCTCCCGCCAATGCCTTCGCCATCTTGAAAATGGCCGGACCGCAGTGGGTGAGAAAGACCGCCCTCTTCCGCTTGTCGGAAATGTCGGCGAGATCATTTCCCTCCAAATACATTTGGAAACGATCTGCATATGAAGTCCCAGTCTTCGTCAATCGAACGGGGCTGGGGGTGTGTTCAGTACAGCCATCTCTCTCAGCTTGTTCTCCATGTTGTTTCTTCGGAAGGATCCCACCTTGTCGCCAGTGTTAGATTTGCATGAAGAGTCAGACGCGAGTGCTTCAGTGAAGAGTTTATTAGTGACTACAGCTCATAACAGACCTGATTTGGCTGGGCTGCAGCTGCTACTTATAGCTAGCAGCCGCAGTTGCCAGCCAATCAGAGTGCAGGGTTTTGCACTTTTAAACCAATCATTTCTGACATTTTACAAGAACAGTTCAAACTTAACCAATGACATTCAAACCTGCATACATAACAGGTTCAGTATTACATTCATTTAGGGTCCAGTTAATATGAGGTAGATTCAAGTCACCAAGAAAGAGAAAAGTGTGTGGACAGGATGTTGCCCATGTTAGTAGTGAATTTAGCTTGTTTACATGTTCGATGTCATAATCAGGGGCTCTGTAACATAGTAAGAATCAAAATGTGATATTTAAGGACAGTTCACAGATGATAGTCTCAGGAAGAGCAAGCTCCTGGGTAACTTGGATGTTCTTTAGATGTAAGGACGTTTTATAGAAGATATTCAACCAAATTTAGCCATCTTCTTCAGTATTTCAGGAGAGCGGTCTGCTAAAAGGAAATATACATTTTCCTCCTCCATCTGATAAAGTCAGGCAGCTAACAGGGCTGTATTAGTGTAGAGCACCAAGACTGATATCTGAAACAACGCAACAAGACATGTGGAACTGAGTCTATTGATCCTTCCAAAGAGGAACAGAGATGATCATGCAGAGGGATGTTATTATACCTGCCCTCAGAATCATAGATGGCTCAGCCTTAACTCTAGCCTGTGGAAAAACTATTCTGTGCAGAACAAAAACAATATTAATAAAATAATTGGCTAGCAGATAGAGCCCCCTGTGCAAATGACTTATTATAATAGGAAGTTATACTTGAGTCTCCCTGTAGATCACAATCGGGCACCCTGTTTTATCTCCAGTCATGCTTTGTTATATTTCTGTTGGAGCAAAAATGGAATGAATAACCAAAGCAATTTGAGTGTGTGTGTGTGTGTGCTTGTGTGCATGTGTGATTTCTCCCCCAAATGTGTTCATAAGAATTAGAATTCTGTCCTTGTCAGTATTTTAATCTACAAGGTCTTACACTTGTCTCTATAGGAAGGAGACCTGTTTCCAAATTCAGAGGAGATTTTGGGTCACTGCAACGAATAAAAAGCATTGTTATTATAATTTAATCCAGACAACCTTTGATACTCCTAAGCCCTTATTCAGACAAAATGGTTTACATAACGCACAATCGCCATTCATAATTTATGGAAGACGTGGTTGAGGGCCACTATTTGAGGTGGCTTTTTAGAAACTACTTTAGGAAAATGTAGAACTACAGCTTTCCAGGCAGAGGATGGCAGGCTGGAGAAAGCTGGAAGAAGATTATGTTATAGGGTTAATATGGAGAATCTCTTCCCTCTGATGTGGGCAGTAGATGGTGAAAGTGGATGGTTGCACTATGCTTTCTCTTTCATGCACTACTTTTCTCTCTCTTTTTTTCTTCACACAGCATATTGCTAGGGAAGGGATACATTATCTGAATTAAGTATTTGCAAGAGAGACTTGAATTAGATGAGAGTGTCTTGCAATTAGACCAAAGGTGGTATACAGTATTAGGGCTGCAAAATTGCCCATCCCTGTTTCAAGCATATTAACTGCTATAACCTGGTAGCCTTTTTTTTTATTGGCACTGGGCAAAATCAACAAAAGTAAGTTAATATCTTCTTGCCCTGTACATGGCAAGTGGTCTGAATGAAACTGATCCAGCAACACAATCCTTAAATCCTATGTTTCAAGTCAAGCCGAAGGCTGGTCATTGGGATCCTTCCCTAGTTGATTGTACACACTGATAAAAGCTCTCCTGAATGAAAGCATCATAGTACATATAGTCCCATTGCTTAATTCTTCTCTGTTTTAAGGGCTAGGGATCCACTGATGGGGGGAAGGCCGATATTACCATTGTTGATATCAGGGTTTAGAACGCTGTCTGTAACGTTGAAAAGTTAGATGAAATACAGGATTAAAGGAATCAATTGAGCAGGTGTGTTAGAAAGCTGGCAGAAAGGCTTGGTTTGAGTCCAGTGCCACTGAGCTGGTCTGAAAGTCTTCTGTGTTGCTCTGCAGATGGCTAGAGCGTGACAGAAGAAGAGGAAAGAAAATCAGGATCAAAAACAGGAACTATTGGGTCACTAGGACATCCTTTCAACATTCAGCATCCTGGTAAAACTGGCATCTGCAAACAACTGATCGATCAAAGAATATCTGTTTCTGTAAATTAACCCAATATCCGTTTTGGACCGTCAGTGAAAAATAATTAAGGATTTGATATATTAAAAACATTTCACTGGGAACTAAAGTATGCCTGCCTGCCTTCCTTACCTCCCTCCCTCCCTCCCTCCTTTCTTCCCTCCTTCCTTCCTTCCTTCCTTCCTTCCTTTCTTCCTTCCTTCCTTCCTTCCCTCCAAAGATCTTAGGGCAAAGAAAATATGTGTAATTGCTTTCATCTTTTCATCTCTTTAACTATTCTAAGATTCATGACTGATCTGATATTTGAACTCAGGTCTCCTGCATATCCTGCCATCTGTAACTAATTAACAGAGGCTGTACAGAGCTACTTAAACCCTCTAGACTGTCTCATTACTTTGGCATTGTGATTTATCTTCTTCCTAACCTGTTCTAGGATCTCTCTTGGTTTTGAATTAGACCAGACTTTCGTTCCCACTCCCCTTTTTGAAGAATGGGGTGACCTTGGCAGATTGCCTCTTCTTTGATTCTCAAGGATTTCTCAGTTTACTCCAGGGACTCTAGAAATGCAGCTGCAAGTTCATTTAGTTCTATGTTAAGTCCTAACCCCAGCCCTGAAGGCTTAGACTCACTCAATGTCTTGTTTTAGCACTCTTTTGTCATTGCTGCTTTTTTTTAACTTTCCCAACACAAGTTGAGGTCTTTGGGTTGATCCATTCTGCTTGCTCCAGTGTGAAGTCAGGTAATCTACCTTTTGGGGAAGCAATGACGGCACCATACTCAGCCCATTCCTGGGGGAGGTGGCCTCCCCGAAGTTTCCTTGCACTACATCAAATGCAATATTCTCCCTCCACATCCCAGTCTCAGTGGTGTAAGCAGGGAAATCCAGTACATCTGCTGTGCTTCCATTACACTAATGCCTCTGGGCCAATGGGCCAGGGTGGGCTTTGCCTTTCATTGCCATTTGCTCCCCATAAAATAAAATGTGTGTTTACAGATTTCAGTAATCAAATAGTAAAATGGCAACCATTTCTTTGACATTGCTCTTTGAAAAGGTTCACCAGAAGAAGAGAAAAATATTGAGTTCCCTTTCTTTGTACTCTATTTCCTTCCTTCCTTCCTCTTTCTTTCTTTCTTTCTTTCTTTCTTTCTTTCTTTCTTTCATCTGTCTTTCTTTCTTTGTTTCTCTCTCCCTCCCTCCCTTCCTGAGTGAACTTGAAGAGTTCTGTCAAGTCTCCCCTTCTACCTTAAATAACAGAAAAGCCAGTAAACCTGTTGTCATTTTTTCCCTACCAATCCTCAAAAGATATACACAAAACAGAAAACAGCTGGTAAGGATTGGAAGGGGAAAATCCTCAGTTGGGGGTTGGGTTAATGGTTATCTAGTCATCACTAGAGCAAAAGCTGAGAAAGGGCTTAAAATCTGGAAAAGGGATTTTTTAAAGCTGGTTTCATTATCAGCCAAGACAATTTCTTTGAAATTTTAAATATTTTTTCCATTTTAGTTTTCACAATTCCTCTTTCTATTCCCATGATAAATTTCTTAAGTTCACTTTCATGTGTGTTCATGTCCTTCGATCTTACAGTCTGACCAAATGTCCTTTAATCAATTTTCTTGGTATACCTTATTTCTTTAATATTCTTAAATTTAAAATGTATATTTGCTGCCAATAATCCATAGTCTGATCCACAGTTTGCATCTGGAAATGTTCTGGCAAATTGGATTGCATTTCTCCATCTTTTATTTTCTAATAGCTAGTCAATGATATGTTAAAATTGTACATAAAGTGCTGTCCATGTCTTAAGTCTGTGCTTACGTTGCTCAAAGAAGATGTTGGCAATAACAAAACTCTATTCATTGTTTCTTGCATAATTGCAATTGTCAACTGTTCCTAAAATACCCAATTAGAATATTGCATTTCTGTTTTTACAATTTCATATTTTATTTGGTTCTCACATGGTGGGACTGCTCAGTGGCTTCAAGTAACTTTGAGAGTGATGCCAGTGGAGTGGCCATTCCTTGAATAAATAATCCATGCTGGTGAGGTAAAATTGACAGAGAACTGATAAAAAAATAATCCATAAAGGGAGGGAGTAATCAAGTAAACTTTGTAGAGATGAGGGAAGCCAACCCACCAAAAAAATGGAACTCCAAAAATCAAACCAGAAGATGGCAAAGGATAGATCACCGAAAGGCATAATTTCAAAGAAAACATACTTAAAATATTTAGACAGGGTTTCGTGGAAGATGATGAGGCCTCATGTGGCAGGCTCTTCTGTAGCTACTGAGGAAAAACAATGATACTTCATTAGCATATTTGGTGCTGAAGGCTGTGGTCAGATCCCAGCTGCAAGAACATCAGGTCGCAGATGGTGCCAATACAGGTAGTCCTCGACTTACAACCCCAACTGAGCCCAGGATGTATATTGCTAAGTGAAACACTTGTTCAGTGAGTTTTGCCCCATTTTATAACCTTGCGATAGTTGTGAAGTGAATCACTGCAGTTGTTAAGTTAGTAAGGCGGTTGTTAAGTGAACCTGGCTTCCCCATTGACTTTGCTTGTCAGAAGGTCGCAAAAGAGGATCGATCACATGACCCTCCAGGACATTGCAACCATCATAAATAGGAACCAGTTGCAAAGTATCCGAATTTTGTTCAGGTGGCCATGAGGATGCTGCAACAGTAGTAAACTGTGGAAAACGCTCATAAGTCACTTTTTTCAATGATGTTGTAACTTTGAACAGTCACCCAAAGGAACTGTGGAAAGTCAAGGACTTACCTGTACTGTATTGGACAAGAAGAACCTGTTGATCCTGAGAGGCCTATAAGATATTTCAAGTAAATATTTTCTAAGCTCAATATTTATTATATTTGTAGGGGGGGAAAAACCAGATGCAGAGATTTTTATGCGTTTCCAAAGACATAAGTGACCTAAAAACTTTCAAACCAACTGATTTAAATGGGAGACGGCCAGGTGTGTACGTTACCTTCCCACTAAGTGAGACATATGTGTGTTTGATTTGGAGGTACACTGTGCTGATCTCCCCAAATAGGACAGCAATATCAACATTTTTTAAAAAAATAGTCAAAAACTAATGGGCAAAGCAATTTGTTTTCTCTGATAACTGTGTCTTTAAGAAATCTTTAAGCTTAGAAACTGACAATCTACAGTTCAGATACGGGTTTCCACAATGCCCAACTATTTTCTGAGTTGAAGTCTGGTTCCCCCCCCCCGCCCAACTCCTGTTATCTAAAGCAGCCTTCTCTAAGCTTAATGCCCTCCAGATGTGTTGGGAACAGTCTCTCCTTGCTCAACATTTAGCTTCTTGACACACAAAGGTGGAGTGGGGGCTGGTTTCTCTTTGTTTTTCTACCAAGGGGCTCCTGACATCTCTGTAGAGGGCCCTCCCACTGGCGTTTTTGGAATCACCATACACAGGAAAGCATATGCCAAGCTGAAGCAATAGCCAAGCATATAATACAGCCATAAACGAGCTTGCTGCATAATATGGACACATTTTCTAGTTATGCTTGGCAACACCTCAATCATTAAACTAAGCAAGGGCCAGTCTGATGGCTAGCAACACTGCTGGGTGGGGGGGAGGAAATCTCAAAGGGGAAGAGAACGTGGATTCCATGCTTAACCATCTACTTGATTTAGTTGCCCATGTGGACAGTCCTACTAAGTTCAGTGGATCTAAGTCCAGGTAAGCAAAATACATGCAACAATAGTGATTCAAACTATTGTTTTATTGCCCTCAGATGGTCGAGATTCTGATCACCAGAAGCCTGAGCAGGGATGTTTCCTTTCTTTGACATCGTGTTTTCTTCCTTCCTAAAAAGGGTTGATTAGAAACATTGTTTACCTCCCTGACAATATTCCTGCTCAAGATCACAGTGGAAGTTTAGCGATCTGACATGTTCAAATGTAACAATTAACCATGTGTCAGGATTCCAGCAATCTCCCTCATTAAATCATGATTCTCAAGCCAAACTTCAACCAACTTCAAAGGATTTATTAGAGGCAACATACTGGCACTTCTTGTATGAAGCCAACTCTGGAATACGTAATTTACAGTCACCTGTGACCCTGTTTGCCACCCTCCCCCCCCCGGGTGTCTCATAAATCAGATTCTCGAATTAAGCATGTTCATGGGCTGGGTGTCATCATTGACATTCTCCAATTAAATATATTTGCGGGCAACAACTCTGGTAGTTTAGTTACAATCTTTTAAAGGTAAGTGTTGGAATGTACTTTTGGTTTCAAACAGCTGCACTGCTCTTCCAGATTTCCTTCCTTCCCCCCCCCATTTTTTATGCCAACTATTAAAACAGGAATAGGAGTGTTTTATGAGTTGACACAATGACTATGAGAAATAACCCAAAATTTATATGTGTGTGTGTGTGTATGTTTGTATATGTGTATGTGTGTGTGTGTGTGTATGTTTTCGTAGATTTCGAAGATGGTGAGTGTATATATATATATATATATATATATATTTGTTTTCGTAGATTTTCACGGGTGTATGGTAGTCTTGGTGTATTCGGGTTTGTCCCTTAACGGGACAAGCCTACACTCAAGACCTACATATATATATATATATATATATATATATATATATATATATATATGTGTACTTGGTGAAAATCTGAAATATATATATATATATATATATATATATATATATATATATATACTCACCATCTTCGGCTGTGCTTTTGGCTTGTGCTTGATGCAACAAAGTGTGATCAAAGCTGCTTTCTCTATAAATACTGGTGGGGAGGTGTGTATGCTGGCTCTGTTGTAAGTGGATTGGTTGGCTGTGTTGTACTACTTGATTGGTGATGGAATTGATGTTTGCAGATTGGTTGGCTTACTCTCAATCAATTGGCTGGATACTCTCAATCTTACACGGAAAAGACCCAACACGCAGAACCTGCATACCTGCCCAAAAAATCTACAAAACATGTATGTATGTATGTATGTATGGTATGTATGTATATACTATATGTATGTGTATGGTGTATATATATATATATATATATATATATATATATATATATATTATAGATTTTATAAAGGTATGTAGGTCTTGGTGTATTCGGGTCTTGTCCCGTGTAAGATTGAGAATACCTTGGCAACGTTTCGACGAAATCTCATCCGTCATCTTCAGGCTGGTGTCTTCAGCTTCGTTCTTCTGGGAGAAGTGTGTGATAGTGGCTGTTTTTCCCTTTTAAACTCCAGAGTTGGCTGTGTTGTTACTTCTTGATTGGTTGATGGAGTTGATGTATGCAGATTGGATGGCTTTTTCCTGAGACCCTGTGTGGCTGAGGTGCTGGCTGTGTGTCTCTCAGCCTTTTGTGTTGTAACGACCTGGGTAATGGGCTGTGTGATGACCTTCTGAGTTCTATTGTTGTGACATCCTGGGTGTGGTGCTGTAATCTCCTGGGTCGTTGTCTGTGTTGCAACCTCCTGATGTTTTGTGTTGTAATCTCCTGAGTTCTGTGATGTAGTATCCTGGGTGGAAGGCTGTGATGTGACATTCTGGGCCTTGGTTTGGCTCGAGTTTGAGGTCTGGCTATGTGTTTATAGCGTGTGTCAGTTTGCTTAGTTTGGGGTCGGAGGGGGTGTAGCAGCTGGTGTTGCAGCCATGGTCTGGTTTCTGGATGGTGGTTGCCTTTCATCTGTGGCGTGGGCTTGGGTTTGAGTCTGGTGAAGGAGATTGGTGGTGGCATCATGTGTTATTTTGGGTCCGTGTTGGTTTTCGTGGCTGGGACTCGTTTGTTGATTAGGGCTAGTTTCCAGATGTCTGGTAGGGGAAGTATCATCCCGTTTATTCATGTTATGGGGTGTTTCTCTATTTCGATGGCTTCCCTAATTATTCTCTTGTTGAAGTGTTCAGTATTGGAGATAAGTTTGGATCCCTCAAAATCAATTTCATGTCCTGTGGCTTTAAGGTGCTGGAAAAGGGAGGAAGTTTTTCTTCTTTTCTGACTGCGTTCTTGTGTTCTGCGATGCGTGCATTTATTCTCCTGTTGGTTTGTCCAATGTATGTGGCTGGGCAAATTTTGCATGGTATTTTATAAACTCCTTGGTTTTCTAGCTGGATCTTGTCTTTGGGGTTTCTTAAGATGTTGGCTATTTTTGGTCAGTGCCAAAGGCTGTCCTGATATTGTGTTTGTGGAGAATTTTGCTGATTTTATCTGTGGTGCCTTTGATGTAAGGGAGGAGGGCGATGCCATTGTCCTGTTCTGTGTCTTGGTTTTGGGGAGTCTCCCTTAGGATTAGGTTGGTGATTGTGCTTCTTTGGAATCCATTGGACATTAATACGTTAGTGAGGGTGTGTAATTCTGTTCTCAAGTGGTCTTTGTCAGCTAGGCGTTTGGTTCTGGAGATGAGGGTCTTGGCTACGGAGTTGATCTGTGCAGGGTGGTGATGGGATTGTGCATTTAAGTAGCGGTTAGTGTGTGTCTTTTCTGGTAGATGGTGTGTCCTAGGGAGCCATTGGGTTTTTGTAAATTAGGACGTCCAGGAACGGAAGTTGGTTGTTGGTTTCTGTTTCCATGGTAAATTGTATTTTGGGGTGTAGGCTGTTGAGATGTGTGAGGAAGTTGTCCAGTTTTTCTTTCCCGTGTGGCCAAATTACGAAAGTGTCATCTACATATCTAAGCCAGAGTTTGGGTTTGTATTGGATTTGTCTAGAGCATTGGTTTCAAAATGTTCCATGTATAGGTTAGCGATGATGGGTGAGAGGGGTGATCCCATAGGTGCTCCTTCTATCTGTTTATATCTTTGTCCATTGTGGATGAAGTATGTGTTGGAAAGGCAATGGTTGGTCAGATCTAGGATGTGCTTAGGGGGGTTGTATTTGTTTTGGATAGCTGTCAAGGCTTCTTTAATAGGTACTTGAGTGAAGAGGGATATGACATCGAAGCTCACAAGTAGGTCGCTGGGTTGTAGGTTTTGTTTCTTTATTGTTTCTATGAAGTGGAAAGAGTTTTGTACGTGTGAGGTGAGATGGATTCTGTGTAGGGCTAGCCTCCCCAAGATACACAAAGAAGGAACACCACTCAGACCCATAGTCAGCTTCATAGGCTCACCTCTACAGAACCTTGCCAAATTTCTCGCCAAACAACTCCAGCCCTACACAAAATCCATCACCTCACACGTACAAAACTCTTTCCAGGTTTTTTCCCTGCTCTTCTTCATTTGTAATGTGAAATAATGGCCTACCTCGTAGTGCTCTGGTATTAGTTGTTGAAATCAATACAACCTGGAGATGTTATACAAATGCCACTGATTCCTTTTATCTGGCTGCCTTTCAGATTTCTAACTAATTTCTATGATTTCAGGATGCTTGGTGTAAATAAAGGTGCTACCTTGCTATAATTAGGATGATAAAAAGGCACTGGGGGAGAAGAAAGGGAGCAAAAATGGGAGTTGCAGAGGGAAATCAATTTACCTTTCAGGTAAATGATAATGCTTAATTTGCAATCAGATCAGGGGAAACCTGAACTTAAACAATAATTTGCTTATTACATCTTGGCTTTTGTGACTTGGCAGTTAATTACCCCTAGGATTAGACAGCCATTTAGAATATGCTAAATTGCCAAATACATCATCTCAACCTTAGCTGGAGGTTTCTATTATTTGACAGGTGGCTTACGAAGCAGTTCAGGGAGGCTATGTATTCATTGGGTTGAGGAGATCTTTCTGAGCTGTTTTTCAGACCAGGAGTGGAGAAAAACATCCATTTGACTCCTGTCGGCTGGAAACAGGATTAATTGATAGGTCTCCTATGACCCTGGATGAGAAAACAACTTTATTACAATTTTGCAGTAAAGTATCAGTTTCAGACGCTGGACCTACTGTGTGACAGCAGGCTTCCAGTTCTTGACTGCGCTAACTTGTGCTTTTGGAAAAAAGGAAATGACTGACTCCTAAAAGGAAAAACAATAGTTTGAATGATCATAAACAGCCAACAGAGCTTTGGCTGACTTGAAATCTGTAAGTCCATGGCGAAGAAATATTTTGATGTTAGATCAGTGGTTTGGGGGGGGAAGGCATGCTATATTTCTAAAGGGGGGCAATAAGATTGAGGCATCACCCCAAACTAACAGAGTTGGAAGGGACCTTGGAGGTCTTCTAGTCCAACCCCCTGCTCAAGCACCCAGGGGTGGGCTGCTACCGATTCGCACCGGTTCGAGCGAACTGTTATCTAATTATATGGCCAGTTTGGCGAACCGATAAACCCCACCCCGCCAAGCCCTCCCCTCCCAGGAGTCCCCATGTGGCCTGTTTTCGATCACAGGTCGGTGCAGAGGGCTCAGGGAGGGCGAAAAACAGGCCTCCCAGAAGTTTCCAGGGAGGCCATTTTCACCCTCCGGGAAGCTCAAGAAAAACCTCCAGAGCCCAAGGAGGGCAAAAAATGCCCCTCCATTGCCTGTTTTTGCTCCCATGCCTGGGTGGTGCAGGGGCCATGGTCATGCCATGGCCACGCCCACCTAGCAACCGGGCAGAGAAGCGGTTGCTAAATTTTTTGAAGCCCACCCCTGGGAGAATCTATACCATTCCAGACAAGTGGCTGTGCAATCTCTTCTTACAAACGTCAAGTGATAAAGTATCCACAATTTCTGAAGGCAAAGCTGTTTCACTGGTTAATGTTCTCACTGTTTGGAAATTTCTTCTTAACTCCAGGTTGCTTCTCTCTTTGATTAGTTTCCATCCATTGTTTCTCATCTTGTCTTCTGGTGCTTTGGAAAATAAGTTGGCCTGCCTCTTCTTTGTGGCAGCAGTGGTGGTATTCTACCGGTTCAGCCCGGTTCTGCCGAGCCGGTAACGGCAATGAGCAGCAGAGACCAAACCGGTTCTCTCCGCTACTCTGCTGTTGGGCCCACCCACCCACCTGGGCTCCCATACTCACCTTTATCTTCAGAATTTGAAGTGCAGTTGCTTTGCGCGGCACAGCAGAGTGCTGTGCGGCAGCTGCTGAAGCAACCGGGAGAGTGCAGGCTTGCAGGAGGTGAGTTAGAATGCCTCTGCACCTGCGCAAACATATCTGTGCCTGCACAGAGTGTGCATTTGGTGCACGTGTGCACGCAAGTGTGTGCACACGCGCAAAGCACACCCGCCAAGCCACATCCACTGAACCGGTGGTAAAAATATTTGAATCCCACCACTGTGTGGCAGCCCCTCAATGGTGGTCCCTTCAATTCAGTAACTGAACTGCCAGACCTATGATCAACTTATCATAATTCTCCCATCACATTCTGTGTGCAGATTTCAGTAGTATGAAAAATTGATATTTCTTTTATTTGTTGCTTCATTTCTATAGTGTGGTATGGTCTAGAATAAAAACTATAGGTGTTAAATACCTTCTTTTAGCTAACAGTGACTATAGAAGTGTCATAAAAGTACACAATACTTAGAAGGGAGCTGTGAATAAAAACCATTTGAGAACTCCTGCATCAAATGAACGAAATGAATGATCAAACGAACGCACAGGAAGGGACTTCTCGGGGTGCCGTCTGTGACCCAGTGTCGGTTGGCGGTATCCCGGGGAAGGGCTTACTCTGTAGTGGCTCCCGCTTTCTGGAACCAACTACCTCTGGGGCTCCGCCTGGCCCCTGATCTCTGCACCTTCTGTCACGACCTAAAAACCTGGCTGTTTGAACAGGCTCTGCTGTGCTGACTCCTTGAGGGAAGGGTTTTTTATTCATTATGGGATTTTTAGTTTAATTCAGCTTGCAGTAATTTAATTCTATTTTAGTTAATTTAATTTATTGTATTGTTTTTATCTATGAGCCGCCCCGAGTCCTTTCAGAGAGGGGGCGGCATACAAGTTGAATAAGTAAATAAATAAATAAATAAATGACATGTGGTGGCTGCAAAAATTGTCTGGAGCACTATTCAGGCCAAGCTAAGAAAGATACTCCTCCCTTCAACTTATGAGCACAATTGAGTCCAACATTTCTGTTGCTAAGCAAGACACTTGTTAAGTGAGTTTTGCCCATTTTATGATCTTTCTTGCCAAAGTTGTTATCACTGTAGTTGTTAAGTTAGTAAGATGGTTGTTAAGTAAATCTGGCTTCCCCATTGATCTTTGAAGATCACACAACCCTTGGGACACCACAACCATCATAACTGTGAGTCAGTTGCCAAGCATCTGAATTTTGAGCACATGACCATCGGGATACTGCAAAGGTTGTAAGTGTGATGAACGATCATAAGTTATTTGTTGTTGGGTTCTTCTGCACATCATTTTCCAGCATAAATAGTTCAGCCTCTGGAAATGTTGTGGGAGAGAGGGGCATTTTTCCAAAGGGAACTCATACCAAAGTTCACAATCCTTCCATATGCTATTATCATCTGCAAATAAAAGATTCAATGTTCAATACCAAGTTCAGCATCCACTGAAACTGAAAGCCAAGTGAATCAGTTGATAGAGTAAGTGCGTACAGCATCACTTAAGATTTTGAAGAACAGCTGCAAAAGTTTAATTTCTGGCAAAATATCTCAGCCTTAGTAAACAATATCAGAATCAGGAGAAAACCTGGGCTGTAGGTTCCAACAGAAAGGCATGCCTTGAGATAAAATTCCAAAGAAAATTGAGACTAAATGTTCTTAAGGAGAATATTTGGAAAGAAAACATAATTCAGAAAATCAGAGACATATTTTGAACTCAATCAGAAGTTTAATTCTTAGCCTTAGCAATAAATATATGGAATAGAAAGTACTTTAAAACATATTGCCTTTTCTCCCTGACTCAGCATGGAATTAGAGGAGGGGGGGAGGAGGAGGAGGAAGAGGAGGAGGAGGAAGAAGAAGAGGAGGAAGAGGAGGAGGAGGAGGAGGAAGAGGAGTGTCAGGTCTTAATTGTTTTTCCACACTGAAAAAAAAACTGGCACTTTCAGAGTGCATCTCCTATTGGTCCTAAAGGTCATCCATCTAGAAATGGTAAAAGTTACCTAATACAGTATATCTCAAGACTAGGGGATAGCTCTGCATGAGAAAATTCCAATGTATTTCCAACAAAGTACAAGTTGTTTGACATAGGGAGATGATGAATGTGTAGCTTCTGCTTATGTAACAGAACTTTGGTTTCCTCAACTCCCAGCCTTATTCACACTCCAAACTATCATCAATCAGTCCAATACAGCAAATGTTGACAATGATCAAGATTGCACTTGAGCACTAAGATGAACTAAGCCACAAAGAGAGAAAAAATCATGGAGAAAGAGAGTGATACTAGGTTCATACCACTGAGACCCATGCTGAGGAAATTATGGAAAAACTTCAGTGAAAGAAAGAGATAGAGAACAGTTGCAATAAGTCTGGAACTGACAGAAAATGATCAGCTGGACAGCCCAAAGAAATAAGGAGAAATGGGATATACTTCATGGATAGCAATCCATGAAAGATGACATTATTAGGAGTGTTTTGAAACAATTGGACATGTTGGTGTGGGCTAATTAAACCACCAGTTGTTATATGTCCCTGACAACTGAAGGCAGTCTTTGCTAGACGCAAAAGAAAAACTTGGATTTTTTTCTTGGAATATAGCATAATTTATTCCAAATATGGATTTTTCATCACAATTGATTGAAAGAGACTGCACTCAAATAGTGCAAGTCTTATCTGGATGGACAAAATAATAACATTAATGATAAGAGAAATAATAGTCATTAATATTCTCTTTTTATGAAATTCAGGAAAATGAAGGCAAAAAGTAAGACTTGAAATAAAGGTATTTTAGAAGACACCATTGGTAGATATATTTGTTGTAAACAATTGAAAAATCACAATAAATGACTTGTGCCGATAGATTTGTGACAAATAATTAAAAATCAACATTTACTACACATTTTTGCAGTTGACATGTGGCAAAATTCTCCATATCCCTTGATAGCAAGATAGAAAGACTTCCTATTTTATCATATATTTTATTAGATTTTGTTCCAGATCCACTCTACAATTCTATCACGTTAGTAATTTCAAAGCTGAGATCTTCTGAGGAGGATTCATGGTGAACTAGACATCCTTGAAGAAATGAGGATGGTATTGTGGGGGAGATCAGTGGCCCGAGGGTGAGTTTTAGCCACTGCAGTATCTCCACAAAACATGAGTGATCATGAGATTGCCCCTTGTGCTCTGGACAGCTACTCCTCATCACAAACCTGCAGGGATTGGGTTTTTGAGGTCAGTTTGTGAGTTGAGTAGCTGGAACTCAAGGGAGTTCAGTCAAGCTTACAGCTGTAATGCAGCGTATAAGGGGATAAGATTTTCATAAGCCTTATTTCTTAATTACTTTGGGTATAACTAACTTACAGATAAAGAGAAATTTTCTTTTTTCTACTTTGGCAATACTTTTATTTAAAGGTTTCAATTATTTATTTATTTATTTATTTATTTATTTATTTATTTATTTATTTTATTGGACTTATAGGCCGCCCTCTCTCCCGAGGGACTCAGGGCGGCTTATAATAAAAACAAGAATACAAATATTAAAATAGAATTAAACTAAACTAAGCCCAATAAAATTTAAAACCCGATTAAAACTAAAAATTGATAAAAACCCCACCCTCACCCCATTCAGTCCAGGCTGGCCTGTTGGAACAACCAAGTCTTTAGGTTGCGGCGAAAGGAACGGAGGTCAGGGGCCAACCGGAGCTCCAAGGGGAGCTGATTCCACAGGGTGGGTGCTCCCACAGAGAAGGCCCTCCCCCTGGGCAACGCCGACCAACAATGTCTGGTCGACGGCACCCCCAGGAGGCCCTGCCTGTGGGAGCGTACAGGGCGATTGGAGGTCGACGCTGGCAGGAGACGCTTCCACAAGTACCCCGGACCCAAGCCATGAAGGACTTTATATGTGATGACTAATACCTTGAATCTCACCTGGAGGGCAACCGGCAGCCAATGCAGGTCGTGCAGGAGGGGTGTAACATGGAAGTATCGGGACACTCCCATCACTACCCATGCAGCTGCATTCTGCACCAGCTGAAGCCTCTGGATGGTCTGCAAGGGCAGTCCCATGTAAAGAGCATTACAGTAGTCGATTCGGGAAGTCACGAGTGCATGAGTAACCATCCATAGGGAATCTCGGTCCAAACAGGGACGCAATTGGTGCACCAGACAAATCTGGGCAAATGGCCCCCTGGTCACAGCTCCCACCTGCTCCTCTAAATTATAACAAGAAAAGTTAATGCAAACTAAAAAGAGAGAAAAGAATAAGAAGAGTTCAGCAAAGCAAAAAATTAAAAAGAATGTTCTCTCAAGAAAGCAAATTCTCATCACAAATATTAACAATTTCATAATCTCTTCACTTTCCTCTTAATTAACAAATATAAAACTTTTCCTCCCATAATTCATCTCTTAACCATAGGCAAATCAAATACATGGCATCAGTAAAAAGTCTGACCAGATCTTTAAAATAATATTAATTAACATATATAAAACTCAACATTCAACATCTCAGCTCTTAGCAAAACCCCATTTAAAAGGCATTAAATGGTTTCAATATCCTGGTATAAACAAAAACTAAAGTTTCACATGACAAAGAGGAATGGTTTCTCCTTTAAAAAAAACGAACTCCAATACACAACATTTTTCAATTTCAAATGCCAACAGTTCCAAAGAAAACCATCCCAAATAGCAACATATCTCATTCAAATAAACATTCCCTATCTCAACTCTAAACTATAAACAATTCTACATTTAGCAAATGTAAAGCAATCCCAGTATCTGAATATAAACAAAAGATTAAAATTTAACATAAGGAAGAGGTATAATTTCTCCTTTAAGAAGAATAAGTTCACAAAACATTCTTACCTTAAGTAAAAGGCAGTTAGATGTAGATCCAGTTTAGGTGCTAACAATTAGGATACATGAAGTAACTGTAGAGGAAAATGCTTAAACATCATATTAAATGTAAGCAAATCTAATAAACCACATTTTTCCATTTCAGATATCAGCGAATCTAAAGAGCACCAACCAAAATGACACTATAACCCATTTTAACCCTGGTCAAGTAAACCACCTTTATATTCCTTTGTTCCTTTTTATACAGAACAATCTTCATCTGTAATCCATTTAGATCCTTGATATGAATTTCTTCAATGCTATAAAACAGCCTTTTTTGCTTTTGATAAGCAAAAAGAAATTGATCCAATTGCTCTCTGGAATTGTCATATTTATTTCCTTCTTAATTTTTACAACTTCATCCAATTGTTTCATTATATCTATGGCAAATTCTAATTCAAATTTTCATCCAGTTCTCAGGTAGATTTTGTTGCGTATATTTTTCTATAACATCTTCTTCTGAGAACAGACTGTATTTCAAGAAGCAACAAGCTGACATAATTGATTCAAAGTCCCAATGCTGTTACCAGCATAGTTCCTCAAAGATATCTCTGAATGCTATTATATATTACTTGTCTTGTTATATGTCAACAATAATTTCTCTTTCCCATAACATGCATTTATTCTTTAAAGTTAATTTCAAAGTCTTAATATTCAAATACAATATTCCAATGCTTTCTGAGTCCTTAATCCACTTAAAATTTTCTGTAGCCAAAGATTTTGCTGTTTATTTTAAATTCTTAAAGATTATAAAAGTACATCTTCATTTCCTTATATTAAGGATTCAGGGCAATCTCCTGGTATTTGAAATCTTGTCACTTTGAAGTTGTCTAACTTCTTTGAAGCAGTTAATAGGCTATTTCTGAAAGTAGCTAACAAAGAACTTATTGTCTTCTAAACAGGCTCCATATGTGGCTGGAGCAATTATGGTGAATTCCCTCATTTCCCACTCCCCCCCCTCTTCTGGACACAGCTATCTTGCTATCTCCTTCCGACAATCAACCATAAGGTGAAGACTTGGGTGATCTCACACCCTCTCTTTATCCAGAGAAAACTAAAGGAACCAATTTACTCATTAGCTCTTATTCATGACCACAAATGCTGGCTCCATTTTTCATTAGTCTGCCATCTTCCTGGAAATCCCTAAAAATTGGTGTAAAAAGCTATAAAATTCTGCATTCATATATAGATCCAGATGATTGTAAAGATTAATATGCAATTGAGACCAGAAATTTTTCTTCTAGGATTGTTGGGCAATCAGTTGGAAAAAAGTCATGGAATTTTGCTTTTGTACCTGATAAGTGCAGTTATTATATGCACAAAGATGAAAAGATCTACCAGTTGATGAAGATGATGGAACTTGCTCAAATGTTGACTTATTTAATCCAAGACAAGACAACACCTACATTTATTACTGAAATGTAGTAATGTGTAGTAACGTGAAACAAAAAATGAACTTATGATTCATGGTTTTGATGATTAGACAAGGTAGATTATCAAAATAAGAGAGTATGTTGTAACCATAGAGTAAAAGTCAAGTTTGTAATTGTACTTAGAATTTTTGTAAAGATGATTGGGATCTACTTCTTTGTATCTTATTTCTTTTCTATTTCTCTTTTCTTTCTTTTTTCTTTCTTGCACTTTTATCTTCCTCTTCAATCCCTTTCTTTTTCATATACATGAAAAAGATATACATGAAAAAGATATACATAAAATATACATGAAAAAGAAAGGAATTGAAGAGGAATATGTGTGTGTGTGTGTGTGTGTGTGTGTGAGAGAGAGAGAGAGAGAGAGAGAATATGGTATATGTTAATCTGTCTCTCTCTCTCTCTCTGTGTAAACTGCCTAGAGAAAGGATACTCCCTATCAAAATAAAAATCATTGCATTGATTTCAATATAGATACTTTTATGAACACTGAAGTATTTGGATGTAACTCTAGTGTAATAAACAAGAATCTCATGTAGCTAAAAGGATAAACACTGCCAGTGTATTTGTAAATGGTTATTTTTTTAAAAAAAAATTCTCATACTGAAATAAATACTTTAGTTTGATTTGATTGTGACACAAACTGCCAAGAAAACAGCCTTACATTCAAATTAACATGATTTGTTTTTATTTCAGAAATGAAACTGCCCTCTCATCAATCAACTTATTTTTACGTTGCTATAGCTACCAATTAAACCTGTTCACATTTTAAACTCTAGTTCTTTTCCTTTTGAGGCTGTAGATTTATTCTTCAAGCCTGCAATTGAAGTTGAGAACTCATAAATAACTTTAATTTTGAGTAACATTTTATTTAAAGGTGACATATGTTTTTTTTAAAGACAGCAGAAGAGTTTGGAGGACTAGATGCTTCAGAATTAGGTGTTTTATTTATGGCTATTGATTGATTTTTTTAAAAAAGCAGAGTGCATTTCAAAATAATCTGTCCTCTATTTGTTAGAATCTGCAAGATTAGAAGTAATGACCAGAAGGAATGAAGAGTTTAAATCTGACAAGAGTTTAAATCTGGCAAAATTTTAAAGAAGGGGTACCTGAGGATCAATAGAGTCCCTGCTAAAGGAATGAGTAGATTGGTAGCTTTAGGCCAGGGTGTCGAACTGGCTTTCATTGAGGGCCACATCAGGGTTGTATTTGACCTTGGGGTGCTGGGATGGGCATGGCCAGCTAGGCGTCACTCATGTCGGGGCACCTGTGGTGGCCCCAGCGCTCTGCCAACAAAAACGGGCTCCCGAACTCTGTTTTCGGCTGCAGCAGCCTCCTGCGACCCAGTGAAAACAGAGCTCAGGCGGCTGCAAGAGGCCCTCCCAAGCTCCATTTTCACTGGAAGAGGCACCACAGGCTGGTCCTCAGCTGTTTCCAGGATGGCCCCATGGGCCAGATCTAAGCACCACACACTCCAGATCCAGCTCTTGAGTGTGACAACCCTGCTTTAGACCATCATTGTTCAAATTTGACAAGTTTAAGTTGTGTGGACTTCAACTTCCAGAACACCCCAGCCAGGTTTAGGGTTTCTTCTTATTACATTGTGTGAGGTTGGCAAATGTCTCTTAACAGAGATTTTGTGGTCTACTACGAATCAGAAAAATGAAGACCTAGACTAGAGCATCAGTCAAAGAAGATATGAAAAATAGCAATCCTTCATTTTAACTTATGGCATTTTCACACCATCAGAATTTCCACCAGCATCCATTGCAAAGAACATGTTCAATGTTGACACTGAAATATAAGGAATATAAAAAATACAATATGAGACATGAGTTCTCGCCTCCCTTTCCTCCAACTAATAAACAGGATATAACAAAAGCAGTATTTAATCAATGGCCTGCCCCTGACTTATCATCAGTTATAAAATAGAAACATCTACTCAGTCTCCATAAAATAAACTTTTCCCATCCTCACCATGTACGGTATTTCGATCTTTTTCAATACTGAATAGCTCTAGGCATTTGCTGCGATGTGAATTGAGGCAGCAAAGACTGGTTGTAATAAATAAACAAAAGCAGATTGAAATCCTCAAAGGATTTAGATCCTCTTTTCCAGCATTCCTCGGTTGCTTTTAAAAGCCCCCATGAGTTGTCACAGTGAAATGCCACTGTGTGTTGGCAATTGTGATGCTCAGTGCTTTCCCCAATACTGTGACCAAAGTTGTATATTACTACTATGGCTAGATTAGTAAAGGAGGTGAGTGCTGAACAGCTTGCAGGAAGATACAACCCCAGAAACTTCTGTTGACTCTCTGATGCGGATATGAGGGCCGAAGTAAAAGAACAGTAGCCTTCCTGAGCACAGGATCTGAGAGCAAGTAAGAGAGAACCATCTGCACTGCCTGTAGAAGCATTGTGCTTTCAAAGAAAATACAAATTTTGCTGCAGTTCCAATAAGCAGGAGTAGAATTACAAACGGATTGTTCCCAAAATTAATTTGTTCATGAGATCAGTCAAGTCCAAGGCTGATTCCAAAGTAGAATGGAAGTACCTGCTTCTGTTGGCCTCCTGGAATAAACTGGCTAGGTTAGAATAAACTGGTTTGCAACGAGCTGAGCTAATTCTATTTTATTGTAAAGCTACATCAACAGAACTTTGCAAATCTGAAAGCACAATTTTGTCCCCATCTCGTTATAACCCTAGAAATGAGGTACAGTCTCTTCTGAGCCTCTTGCCTCACCCACTATCTGATTGTGGGCTATGCTGTCTCTTATTTGACCATTCCTTGGCAGTATCTCCTTGCCCAGTCTCCCAAGGTCTTTCCTACATACCATTACAGTTCCTTGGAAAATCATTGAGCCAGAACGTTCTAAGAAAGAATTTGTCAATTAACAAGAAAATTGCCAGGAAAAAAACTAACTAACAGATCATGATATTTGGCCTAAGGAATTACAGAAATGTTTTTAAAGAAGCATATTAAATGTAATACCTATTGTTTTGCCATTGAATAAAACACAAAATAGGACTCCAATCAGGGAAAATAGGTTGCCAGTCAAGTGAAATATGATCTGCATCAGATATTTGTGCCATTTTCATTGCCAACAAGTGATAAAACAAAGTGGTATGGGCAGTATTGCAATTTCATGCTTGTACCAAATCTGTTTTTCAATGAAATTGGCATGATTCAGCTACCTTAAGGACTTGAGCCCACCTTCCCTGACATGGTGCTCTCTAGCTGTGTTGCAATGCCCATGATATTCAGTCATGAAATCATGAGGTTGGAATATCCCAGGTGTGGAAAACGCTGTCTACCAAACTCTCTAGGAAATGCTATCTTACTTAACAGAAATAAAATGGTTGTCTGGGATGAGTACATTTTACTATGCATTGTGCCATATTTCTGTGCATGCAGGTCTAATTATGATTAAATTTCCTTACTAGCTGACAATACAAGGCAGATGATCAAGCTATATCAGATAGAAAAAATCAAGCCAGGGCAGATTGTTTATTATAAGGCCATACATGAAGCCAAACAATTTGTGTTGTCAGATGTTTAAAAGTCAAGCTTTACCTGCCCAAGAAACAGAAGAAAATAAGCACCACTGATCTTAAAAGAAAAAAACTGTGCAATTTCAGATTAGCAGCACATTTTGATTAATTTGTAGCTTTAATTGATATCGGATGCAGGAGCAAAGATCTAACACGCCCCCAAAAACAGCCCATCAATATTACCTTCCTAAAAGCTATCTTAATAGCTTCTTAAAACTATCTTAAAAGTATCTCCAATTTATTTATACTATATATGATCTTGTGCTTTTTCCCTCTTTAATCCTTTCTTCTTTCTATCTAGAAGATCTGCTTAATCTAACATTATACTCCTCAAATTTGGAAAGTCTAAAATTAGTTGCCTTAATAACCATGTTGGATTTATTATTAGTTCAGAATAATGTCATTTGTTTTAAACTGAAGGCTCACATAGCTAATTTCTATTCAGAAATTAGAGAGAGAGAGAGAGAGAGAAAGAGAAAGAGAAAGAGAGAGGGAGAGGGAGAGGAGAGAGAGAGAGAGAGAGAAGAGAGAGAGAGAGAAGATAAGAGAATTACAAATTTTTAAGTAGTAGAATGACCAGTTGGAAAAGTTCCAAAGGTTTATCCTAACATCCTTTAAATACCATTTGTTCAGTTAGTCAGTTGTTAGCCATCCATATAAAATTCATAGACAAATGTTCAGTTCTAAATATGTTCTTTTGAAATGTACCCAGAATTTCAAGTTATGGTTCTTTGAGGTTTCAACACATTGTGTAAATGGGAATAATTTCTATCCAGATAAATTTCTTGCAGACATGTACTATATAACCTTTCTTATCTCTTCTTCTCTCCAGTATTTTTCTTACAGTGTTTATTGTTTAGGAGGAACATTCAGACACTTACAATCACAGAATTTTTGGTATGGCTACTCAGAAGTACGCTCATTGAGCTCACAGGGGATTACTTTTCATATAATTGTATGATTTAAAAATAATTGGATTGCTGTAATTTCCAGAGGGTGTGGTACAGTGGTGGGATTCAAATCTTTTTACTACCATTTATGTGGGCGTGGCTTGGTGGGTGTGGCAGGGAAGGATACTGTAAAATCTCCAGTCAGAGGGGATTTGCTGGTTCTCCAAACTACTCAGAATTTCCGCTACTGTTTCTCCAAAACTGGTCAGAACCTAGCTGAATACCACCTCTGGTGTGGTAATGACATAATGAGGTCATCAGAAGATATGGCAAGATATGTGGACTATTTTGTCCTTTTAAATTTTGTTTGAAGGAAGTCAATTTATCATGGGTAGGTTAAACAAACACTTTGGAGTCTTTGATGCACATAGTTAGTTACCAGTAATTTCCCAAATTAGGATGTTTGAGCCACAAGTTACTCACCCTAATGAGGAGATAAGTACCAAAGAAGACAGATGCGAAGAAATAAAGCCATCAGGACTCTTGCATCAAGAA
>CM019149.1:209696488-209934695 GCA_009733165.1 Naja naja
TTGCAGCCATGGTCTAGTTTCTGGATGGTGCTTGCCTTTCGTCTGTGGCGGGCTTGGGTTTGAGTCTGGTGAAGAGATTGGTGGTGGCATCATGTGTTATTTTGGTCCGGTGTTGGTTTTCGTGGCTGGGACTTGTTTGTTGATTAGGGCTAGTTTCCAGATGTCTGGTAGGCAGGAAGTATCATCCCGTTTATTCATGTTATGGGGTGTTTCTCTATTTCGATGGCTTCCCTAATTATTCTCTTGTTGAAGTGTTCAGTATTGGAGATAAGTTTGGATCCCCAAAATCAATTTCAATGTCCTGTGGCTTTAAGGTGCTGGAAAAGGGAGGAAGTTTTTTCTTCTTTTCTGACCATGCGTTCTTGTGTTCTGCCTGCATGCGTGCATTTATTCTCCTGTTGGTTTGTCCAATGTATGTGGCTGGGCAAATTTTGCATGGTATTTTATAAACTCCTTGGTTTTCTAGCTGGATCTTGTCTTTGGGGGTTTCTTAAGATGTTGGCTATTTTTTGGTCAGTGCCAAAGGCTGTCCTGATATTGGGTTTGTGGAGAATTTTGCTGATTTTATCTGTGGTGCCTTTGATGTAAGGAGGAGGGCGATGCCATTGTCCTGTTCTGTGTCTTGGTTTTGGGGGAGTCTCCCTTAGGATTAGGTTGGTGATTGTGCTTCTTTGGAATCCATTGGACACTAATACTTAGTGAGGTGGTAATTCTGTTCTCAATTGGTCCTTTGTCAGCTAGGCGTTTGGTTCTGGAGATGAGGGTCTTGGCTACAGAGTTGATCTGTGCAGGGTGGTGATGGGATTGTGCATTTAAGTAGCGGTTAGTGTGTGTCTTTTTCTGGTAGATGGTGTGTCCTAGGGAGCCATTGGTTTTTTGTAAATTAGGACATCCAGGAACGGAAGTTGGTTGTTGGTTTCTGTTTCCATGGTAAATTGTATTTTGGGGTGTAGGCTGTTGAGATGTGTGAGGAAGTTGTCCAGTTTTCTTTCCCGTGTGGCCAAATTATGAAAGTGTCATCTACATATCTAAGCCAGAGTTTGGGTTTGGATTTGGATTTGTCTAGAGCATTGGTTTCAAAATGTTCCATGTATAGGTTAGCAATGGTGGGTGAGAGGGGTGATCCCATAGGTGCTCCTTCTATCTGTTTATATCTTTGTCCATTGTGGATGAAGTAATGTGTTGGAAAGGCAATGGTTGGTCAGATCTAGGATGCGCTTAGGGGTTGTATTTGTTTTGGACTGTCATGGCTTCTTTATAGGTACTTGAGTGAAGAGGGATATGACATCGAAGCTCACAGTAGGTGGTCTGGGTTGTAGGTTTTGTTTCTTTATTGTTTCTATGAAGGGGAAAGAGTTTTGCCGTGGGAGGTGAGATGGATTCTGTGTGGGCTAGCCTCCCAAGATACACAAGAAGGAACACCACTGACCCATAGTCAGCTTCATAGGCTCACCTCTACAGAACCTTGCCAAATTTCTCGCCAAACAACTCCAGCCCTACACAAAATCCATCACCTCACACGTACAAAACTGTTTTCCAGGTTTTTTTCCCTGCTCTTCTTCATTTGTAATGTGAAATAATGGCCTACCTCAGAGTGCTCTGGTATTAGTTGTTGAAATCAATACAACCTGGAGATGTTATACAAATGCCACTGATTCCTTTATCTGGCTGCCTTTCAGATTTCTAACTAATTTCTATGATTTCAGGATGCTTGGTGTAAATAAAGGTGCTACCTTGCTATAATTAGGATGATAAAAGGCACTGGGAGAAGAAAGGGAGCAAAATGGGAGTTGCAGAGGGAAATCAATTTACCTTTCAGGTAAATGATAATGCTTAATTTGCAATCAGATCAGGGGAAACCTGAACTTAAACAATAATTTGCTTATTACATCTTGGCTTTTGTGACTTGGCAGTTAATTACCCCTAGGATAGACAGCCATTTAGAATATGCTAAATTGCCAAATACATCATCTCAACCTTAGCTGGAGGTTTCTATTATTTACAGGTGGCTTACGAAGCAGTTCAGGAGGCTATGTATTCATTGGGTTGAGGAGATCTTTCTGAGCTGTTTTCAGACCAGGAGTGGAGAAAAACATCCATTTGACTCCTGTCGGCTGGAACAGGATTAATTGATAGGTCTCCTATGACCCTGGATGAGAAAACAACTTTATTACAATTTTGCAGTAAAGTATCAGTTTCAGACGCTGGACCTACTGTGTGACAGCAGGCTTCCAGTTCTTGACTGCGCTAACTTGTGCTTTTGGAAAAAAGAAATGACTGACTCCTAAAAGGAAAACAATAGTTTGAATGATCATAAACAGCCAACAGAGCTTTGGCTGACTTGAAATCTGTAAGTCCATGGCGAAGAAATATTTTGATGTTAGATCAGTGGTTTGGGGTGGGGGGGAAGGCATGCTATATTTCTAAAGGTGGGCAATAAGATTGAGGCATCACCCCACTAACAGATTGGAAGGGACCTTGGAGGTCTTCTAGTCCAACCCCCTGCTCAAGCACCCAGGGGTGGGCTGCACCGTTCGCACACCGGTTCAGCGAAACTGTTCTATTAATTATATGCCAGTTTGGCGAACCGATAAACCCCACACCGCCAAGCCCTCCCCTCCCAGGAGTCCCCATGTGGCCTGTTTTGGATCACAGGTAGGTGCAGGCTCAGGGAGGGAAAACAGGCCTCCCAGAAGTTTCCAGGGAGGCCATTTTCACCCTCCGGGAGGCTCAAGAAAAACCTCCAGAGCCCAAGGAGGGCAAAAAATGCCCCTCCATTGCCCATTTTTGCTCCCATGCCTGGGTGGTGCAGGGCCATGGTCATGCCATGGCCGCCCACCTAGCAACCGGGCAGAGAAGCGGTTGCTAAATTTTTGAAGCCCACCCCTGGGAGAATCTTACCATTCCAGACAAGTGGCTGTGCAATCTCTTCTTACAAACGTCTAGTGATAAAGTATCCACAATTTCTGAAGGCAAAGCTGTTTCACTGGTTAATGTTCTCACTGTTTGGAAATTTCTTCTTAACTCCAGGTTGCTTCTCTCTTTGATTAGTTTCCATCCATTGTTTCTCATCTTGTCTTCTGGTGCTTTGGAAAATAAGTTGGCCGCTTCTTCTTTGTGGCAGCAGTGGTAGTATTCTACTGGTTCAGCCCGGTTCTGCTGAACCGGTAACGGCAATGAGCAGCAGAGACCAAACCGTTCTCTCCGCTGCTCTGCTGTTGGGCCCACCCACCCACCTGGGCTCCCATACTCACCTTTATCTTCAGAATTTGAAGTGCAGTTGCTTTGCGCGGCACAGCAGAGTGTGTGCGGCGCTGCTGAAGCAACCGGAGAGTGCAGGCTTGCAGGATGAGTTAGAATGCCTCTGCACCTGCGCAAACATATCTGTGCCTGCACAGAGTGTGCATTTGGTGCACGTGTGCACGCAAAGTGTGTGCACACGCCCAAAGCACACCTGCCAAGCCACATCCACTGAACGGTGGTAAAATATTTGAATCCCACCACTGTGTGGCAGCCCTCAATGGTGGTCCCTTCAATTCAGTAACTGAACTGCCAGACCTATGATCAACTTATCATAATTCTCCCATCTCATTCTGTGTGCAGATTTCAGTAGTCTGAAAAATTGATATTTCTTTTATTTGTTGCTTCATTTCTATAGTGTGGTATGGTCTAGAATAAAACTATAGGTTTTAAATCTTTCTTTTAGCTAACAGTGACTATAGAAGTGTCATAAAAGTACACAATACTTAGAAGGGAGCTGTGAATAAAAACCATTTGAGAACTCCTGCATCAAATGAACGAAATGAATGATCAAACGAACGCACAGGAAGGGACTTCTCGGGGTGCCGTCTGTGACCCAGTGTCGTTTGCAGTATCCCGGGGAAGGGCTTACTCTGTAGTGGCTCCCGCCTCTGGAACCAACTACTCTGGGGCTCGCCTGGCCCCTGATCTCTGCACCTTCCGTCACGACCTAAAAACCTGGCTGTTTGAACAGGCTCTGCTGTGCTGACTCCTTGGGGAAGGGTTTTTATTCATTATGGGATTTTTAGTTTAATTCAGCTTGCAGTAATTTAATTCTATTTTAGTTAATTTAATTTATTGTATTGTTTTTATCTTTGAGCGCCCCAGTCCTTTCAGAGGGGGGCGGCATTGAATAAATAAATAAATAAATAAATAAATAACATGCATGGGTGGCTGCAAAATTGTCTGGAGCACTATTCAGGCCAAGCTAAGAAAGATACTCCTCCCTTCAACTTATGAGCACAATTGAGTCCAACATTTCTGTTGCTAAGCAAGACACTTGTTAAGTGAGTTTTGCCCATTTTATGATCTTTCTTGCCAAAGTTGTTATCACTGTAGTTGTTAAGTTAGTAAGATGGTTGTTAAGTAAATCTGGCTTCCCCATTGATCTTTGAAGATCACACAACCCTGGGACACCACAACCATCATAACTGTGAGTCAGTTGCCAAGCATCTGAATTTTGAGCACATGACCATCGGGATACTGCAAAGGTTGTAAGTGTGATGACGATCATAAGTTATTTGTTGTTGGGTTCTTCTGCATCATTTTCCAGCATAAATAGTTCAGCCTCTGGAAATGTTGTGGAGAGAGGGGCATTTTCCAAAGGGAACTCATACCAAAGTTCACAATCCTTCCATATGCTATTATCATCTGCAAATAAAAGATTCAATGTTCAATACCAAGTTCAGCATCCACTGAAACTGAAAGCCAAGTGAATCAGTTGATAGAGTAAGTGCGCACAGCATCACTTAAGATTTTGAAGAACAGCTGCAAAAGTTTACTTTCTGGCAAAATATCTCAGCCTTAGTAAAACAATATCAGAATCAGGAGAAAACCTGGGCTGTAGGTTCCAACAGAAAGGCATGCCTGAGATAAAATTCCAAAGAAAATTGAGACTAAATGTTCTTAAGGAGAATATTTGGAAAAGAAACATAATTCAGAAAATCAGAGACATATTTTGAACTCAATCAGAAGTTTAATTCTTAGCCTTAGCAATAAATATATGAATAGAAAGTACTTTAAAACATATTGCCTTTTCTCCCTGACTCAGCATGGAATTAGAGGAGGGGGGGAGGGGAGGAGGAGAGAGGAGGAGGAAGAAGAGGAGGAGGAAGAGAGGAGGAGGAGGAGGAAGAGGAGTGTCAGGTCTTAATTGTTTTTCCACACTGAAAAAAACTGGCACTTTCAGAGTGCATCTCCTATTGGTCCTAAAGTCATCCATCTAGAAATGGTAAATTACCTAATACAGTATATCTAAGACTATAGGGATAGCTCTGCATGAGAAAATTCCAATGTATTTCCAACAAAGTACAAGTTGTTTGACATAGGGAGATGATGAATGTGTAGCTTCTGCTTATGTAACAGAACTTTGGTTTCCTCAACTCCCAGCCTTATTCACACTCCAAACTATCATCAATCAGTCCAATACAGCAAATGTTGACAATGATCAAGATTGCACTTGAGCACTAAGATGAACTAAGCCACAAAGAGAGAAAAAAATCATGGAGAAAGAGAGTGATACTAGGTTCATACCACTGAGACCCATGCTGAGGAAATTATGGAAAACTTCAGTGAAAGAAAGAGATGGAGAACAGTTGCAGTAAGTCTGGAACTGACAGAAAATGATCAGCTGGACAGCCCAAAGAAATAAGGAGAAATGGGATATACTTCATGGATAGCAAATCCATGAAGAGACGATTTTTAGGAGTGTTTTTGAAACAATTGGACATGTTGGTGTGGGCTAATTAAACCACCAGGTTGTTATATGTCCCTGACAACTGAAGGCATCTTTGCTAGACTCAAAGAAAACTTGGATTTTTTTCTTGGAATATAGCATAATTTATTCCAAATATGGATTTTTCATCACAATTGATTGAAAGAGACTGCACTCAAATAGTGCAAGTCTTATCTGGATGGACAAAATAATAACATTAATGATAAGAGAAATAATAGTCATAATATTCTCTTTTTATGAAATTCAGGAAAATGAAGGCAAAAAGTAAGACTTGAAATAAAGGTATTTTAGAAGACACCATTGGTAGATATATTTGTTGTAAACAATTGAAAAATCACAATAAATGACTTGTGCCGATAGATTTGTGACAAATAATTAAAAATCAACATTTACTACACATTTTTGCAGTTGACATGTGGCAAAATTCTCCATATCCTTTAAACAAGATAGAAAGACTTCCTATTTTATCACATATTTTATTAGATTTTTGTTCCAGATCCACTCTACAATTCTATCCGTTAGTAATTTCAAAGCTGAGATCTTCTGAGGAGGATTCATGGTGAACTAGACATCCTTGAAGAAATGAGGATGGTATTGTGGGGGAGATCAGTGGCCCGAGGTGAGTTTTAGCCACTGCAGTATCTCCACAAAATCATAGTGATCATGAGATTGCCCCTTGCTCTGGACAGCTACTCCTCATCACAAACCTGCAGGGATTGGGTTTTTGAGGTCAGTTTGTGAGTTGAGTAGCTGGAACTCAAGGGAGTTCAGTCAAGCTTACAGCTGTAATGCAGCGTATAAGGGGATAAGATTTTCATAAGCCTAATTTCTTAATTACTTTGGGTATAACTAACTTACAGATAAAGAGAAATTTTCTTTTTCCTACTTTGGGCAATACTTTTATTTAAAGGTTTCAATTATTTATTTATTTATTTATTTATTTATTTATTATTTATTTATTTTTTTTGGACTTATAGGCCCTCCCTCTCCCAGGGACTCAGGGCGGCTTACAATAAAAACAAGAATACAAATATTAAAATAGAATTAAACTAAACTAAGCCCAATAAAATTTAAAACCCGATTAAAACTAAAAATTGATAAAAACTCCACCCCCACCCCATTCAGTCCAGGCTGGCCTGTTGGAACAACCAAGTCTTTAGGTTGCGGCGAAAGGAACGGAGGTCAGGGGCCAACCAGAGCTCCAAGGGGAGCTGATTCCACAGGGTGGGTGCTCCCACAGAGAAGGCCCTCCCCCTGGGCACTGCCAACCAACAATGTCTGGTCGACGGCACCCCCAGGAGGCCCTGCCTGTGGGAGCGTACAGGGCGGGAGGTCGACGCTGGCAGGAGACGCTTCCACAAGTACCCCGGACCCAAGCCATGAAGGACTTTATGTGTGATGACTAATACCTTGAATCTCACCTGGAGGGCAACCGCAGCCAATGCAGGTCGTGCAGGAGGGTGTAACATGGAAGTATCGGGACACTCCCATCACTACCCACGCAGCTGCATTCTGCACCAGCTGAAGCCTCTGATGGTCTGCAAGGCAGTCCCATGTAAAGAGCATTACAGTAGTCGATTCGAAGTCACGAGTGCATGAGTAACCATCCATAGGGAATCTCGGTCCAAACAGGGACGAATTGTGCACCAGACAAATCTGGGCAAATGGCCCCCTGGTCACAGCTCCCACCTGCTCCTCTAAATTATAACAAGAAAAGTTAATGCAAACTAAAAAAGAGAAAAGAATAAGAAGAGTTCAGCAAAGCAAAAATTAAAAGAATGTTCTCTCAAGAAAGCAAATTCTCATCACAAATATTAACAATTTCATAATCTCTTCACTTTCCTCTTAATTAACAAATATAAAACTTTTCCTCCCATAATTCATCTCTTAACCATAGGCAAATCAAATACATGGCATCAGTAAAAGTCTGACCAGATCTTTAAAATAATATTAATTAACATATATAAAACTCAACATTCAACATCTCAGCTCTTAGCAAAACCCCATTTAAAAGGCATTAAATGGTTTCAATATCCTGGTATAAACAAAAAACTAAAGTTTCACATGACAAAGAGGAATGGTTTCTCCTTTAAAAAAAACGAACTCCAATACACAACATTTTTCAATTTCAAATGCCAACAGTTCCAAAGAAAACCATCCCAAATAGCAACATATCTCATTCAAATAAACATTCCCTATCTCAACTCTAAACTATAAACAATTCTACATTTAGCAAATGTAAAGCAATCCCAGTATCTGAATATAAACAAAAGATTAAAAATTTATATAAGGAAGAGGTATAATTTCTCCTTTAAGAAGAATAAGTTCACAAAACATCCTTACCTTAAGTAAAAAGGCAGTTAGATGTAGATCCAGTTTAGGTGCTAACAATTAGGATACATGAAGTAACTGTAGAGGAAAATGCTTAAACATCATATTAAATGTAAGCAAATCTAATAAACCACATTTTTCCATTTCAGATATCAGCGAATCTAAAGAGCACCAACCAAAATGACACTATAACCCATTTTAACCCTGGTCAAGTAAACCACCTTTATATTCCTTTGTTCCTTTTTATACAGAACAATCTTCATCTGTAATCCATTTAGATCCTTGATATGAATTTCTTCAATGCTATAAAACAGCCTTTTTTTGCTTTTGATAAGCAAAAGAAATTGATCCATTGCTCTCTGGAATTGTCATATTTATTTCCTTCTTAATTTTTACAACTTCATCCAATTGTTTCATTATATCTATGGCAAATTCTAATTCAAATTTTCATCCAGTTCTCAGGTAGATTTTGTTGCGTATATTTTCTATAACATCTTCTTCTGAGAACAGACTGTATTTCAAGAAGCAACAAGCTGACATAATTGATTCAAAGTCCCAATGCTGTTACCAGCATAGTTCCTCAAAGATATCTCTGAATGCTATTATATATTACTTGTCTTGTTATATGTCAACAATAATTTCTCTTTCCCATAACATGCATTTATTCTTTAAAGTTAATTTCAAAGTCTTAATATTCAAATACAATATTCCAATGCTTTCTGAGTCCTTAATCCACTTAAAATTTTCTGTAGCCAAGATTTTGCTGTTTATTTTAAATTCTTAAAGATTATAAAGGTACATCTTCATTTCCTTATATTAAGGATTCAGGGCAATCTCCTGGTATTTGAAATCTTGTCACTTTGAAGTTGTCTAACTTCTTTGAAGCAGTTAATAGGCTATTTCTGAAAGTAGCTAACAAAGAACTTATTGTCTTCTAAACAGGCTCCATATGTGGCTGGAGCAATTATGGTGAATTCCTCATTTCCCACTCCCCCCTCTTCTGGACACAGCTATCTTGCTATCTCCTTCCGACAATCAACCATAAGGTGAAGACTTGGGTGATCTCACACCCTCTCTTTATCCAGAGAAAACTAAAGGAACCAATTTACTCATTAGCTCTTATTCATGACCACAAATGCTGGCTCCATTTTTCATTAGTCTGCCATCTTCCTGGAAATCCCTAAAAATTGGTGTAAAAAAGCTATAAAATTCTGCATTCATATATAGATCCAGATGATTGTAAAGATTAATATGCAATTGAGACCAGAAATTTTTCTTCTAGGATTGTTGGGCAATCAGTTGGAAAAAAAGTCATGGAATTTTGCTTTTGTACCTGATAAGTGCAGTTATTATATGCACAAAGATGAAAAGATCTACCAGTTGATGAAGATGATGGAACTTGCTCAAATGTTGACTTATTTAATCCAAGACAAGACAACACCTACATTTATTACTGAAATGTAGTAATGTGTAGTAACGTGAAACAAAAAAATGAACTTATGATTCATGGTTTTGATGATTAGACAAGGTAGATTATCAAAATAAGAGAGTATGTTGTAACCATAGAGTAAAAGTCAAGTTTGTAATTGTACTTAGAATTTTTGTAAAGATGATTGGGATCTACTTCTTTGTATCTTATTTCTTTTCTATTTCTCTTTTCTTTCTTTTTTCTTTCTTGCACTTTTATCTTCCTCTTCAATCCCTTTCTTTTTCATATACATGAAAAAGATATACATGAAAAAGATATACATAAAATATACATGAAAAAGAAAGGAATTGAAGAGGAATATGTGTGTGTGTGTGTGTGTGTGAGAGAGAGAGAGAGAGAGAGAGAGAGAATATGGTATATGTTAATCTGTCTCTCTCTCTCTCTCTCTGTGTAAACTGCCTAGAGAAAGGATACTCCCTATCAAAATAAAAATCATTGCATTGATTTCAATATAGATACTTTTATGAACACTGAAGTATTTGGATGTAACTCTAGTGTAATAAACAAGAATCTCATGTAGCTAAAAGGATAAACACTGCCAGTGTATTTGTAAATGGTTATTTTTTTTAAAAAAAAAATTCTCATACTGAAATAAATACTTTAGTTTGATTTGATTGTGACACAAACTGCCAAGAAAACAGCCTTACATTCAAATTAACATGATTTGTTTTTTATTTCAGAAATGAAACTGCCCTCTCATCAATCAACTTATTTTTACGTTGCTATAGCTACCAATTAAACCTGTTCACATTTTAAACTCTAGTTCTTTTCCTTTTTGAGGCTGTAGATTTATTCTTCAAGCCTGCGCAATTGAAGTTGAGAACTCATAAATAACTTTAATTTTCAGTAACATTTTTATTTAAAGGTGACATATGTTTTTTTTAAAGACAGCAGAAGAGTTTGGAGGACTAGATGCTTCAGAATTAGGTGTTTTATTTATGGCTATTGATTGATTTTTTTTTTAAAAAAAGCAGAGTGCATTTCAAAATAATCTGTCCTCTATTTGTTAGAATCTGCAAGATTAGAAGTAATGACCAGAAGGAATGAAGAGTTTAAATCTGACAAGAGTTTAAATCTGGCAAAATTTTAAAGAAGGGGTACCTGAGGATCAATAGAGTCCCTGCTAAAGGAAATAGAGTCCCTGCCTGGCCATCACATTGAGGGTATTTGACCTTGGGGTGCTGGGATGGGCATGGCCAGCTAGACGTCACTCATGTCGGGGCACCTCTGCCAACAAAACGGGCTCCCGAACTCTGTTTTCGGCTGCAGCAGCCTCCTGCGACCCAGTGAAAACAGAGCTCAGGCGGCTGCAAGAGGCCCTCCCAAGCTCCATTTTCACTGGAAGAGGCACCACAGGCTGGTCCCTCGCTGTTTCCAGGATGGCCCCATGGGCCAGATCTAAGCACCACACACTCCAGATCCAGCTCTTGAGTGTGACAACCCTGCTTTAGACCATCATTGTTCAAATTTGACAAGTTTAAGTTGTGTGGACTTCAACTTCCAGAACACCCCAGCCAGGTTTAGGGTTTCTTCTTATTACATTGTGTGAGGTTGGCAAATGTCTCTTAACAGAGATTTTGTGGTCTACTACGAATCAGAAAAATGAAGACCTAGACTAGAGCATCAGTCAAAGAAGATATGAAAAATAGCAATCCTTCATTTTAACTTATGGCATTTTCACACCATCAGAATTTCCACCAGCATCCATTGCAAAGAACATGTTCAATGTTGACACTGAAATATAAGGAATATAAAAAATACAATATGAGACATGAGTTCTCGCCTCCCTTTCCTCCAACTAATAAACAGGATATAACAAAAGCAGTATTTAATCAATGGCCTGCCCCTGACTTATCATCAGTTATAAAATAGAAACATCTACTCAGTCTCCATAAAATAAACTTTTCCCATCCTCACCATGTACGGTATTTCGATCTTTTTCAATACTGAATAGCTCTAGGCATTTGCTGCGATGTGAATTGAGGCAGCAAAGACTGGTTGTAATAAATAAACAAAAGCAGATTGAAATCCTCAAAAGGATTTAGATCCTCTTTTCCAGCATTCCTCGGTTGCTTTTAAAAGCCCCCATGAGTTGTCACAGTGAAATGCCACTGTGTGTTGGCAATTGTGATGCTCAGTGCTTTCCCCAATACTGTGACCAAAGTTGTATATTACTACTATGGCTAGATTAGTAAAGGAGGTGAGTGCTGAACAGCGCTTGCAGGAAGATACAACCCCAGAAACTTCTGTTGACTCTCTGATGCGGATATGAGGGCCGAAGTAAAAGAACAGTAGCCTTCCTGAGCACAGGATCTGAGAGCAAGTAAGAGAAGAACCATCTGCACTGCCTGTAGAAGCATTGTGCTTTCAAAGAAAATACAAATTTTGCTGCAGTTCCAATAAGCAGGAGTAGAATTACAAACGGATTGTTCCCAAAATTAATTTGTTCATGAGATCAGTCAAGTCCAAGGCTGATTCCAAAGTAGAATGGAAGTACCTGCTTCTGTTGGCCTCCTGGAATAAACTGGCTAGGTTAGAATAAACTGGTTTGCAACGAGCTGAGCTAATTCTATTTTATTGTAAAGCTACATCAACAGAACTTTGCAAATCTGAAAGCACAATTTTGTCCCCATCTCCGTTATAACCCTAGAAATGAGGTACAGTCTCTTCTGAGCCTCTTGCCTCACCCACTATCTGATTGTGGGCTATGCTGTCTCTTATTTGACCATTCCTTGGCAGTATCTCCTTGCCCAGTCTCCCAAGGTCTTTCCTACATACCATTACAGTTCCTTGGAAAATCATTGAGCCAGAACGTTCTAAGAAAGAATTTGTCAATTAACAAGAAAATTGCCAGGAAAAAAAACTAACTAACAGATCATGATATTTGGCCTAAGGAATTACAGAAATGTTTTTTAAAGAAGCATATTAAATGTAATACCTATTGTTTTGCCATTGAATAAAACACAAAATAGGACTCCAATCAGGGAAAATAGGTTGCCAGTCAAGTGAAATATGATCTGCATCAGATATTTGTGCCATTTTCATTGCCAACAAGTGATAAAACAAAGTGGTATGGGCAGTATTGCAATTTCATGCTTGTACCAAATCTGTTTTTCAATGAAATTGGCATGATTCAGCTACCTTAAGGACTTGAGCCCACCTTCCCTGACATGGTGCTCTCTAGCTGTGTTGCAATGCCCATGATATTCAGTCATGAAATCATGAGGTTGGAATATCCCAGGTGTGGAAAACGCTGTCTACCAAACTTCTCTAGGGAAATGCTATCTTACTTAACAGAAATAAAATGGTTGTCTGGGATGAGTACATTTTACTATGCATTGTGCCATATTTCTGTGCATGCAGGTCTAATTATGATTAAATTTCCTTACTAGCTGACAATACAAGGCAGATGATCAAGCTATATCAGATAGAAAAAAATCAAGCCAGGGCAGATTGTTTATTATAAGGCCATACATGAAGCCAAACAATTTGTGTTGTCAGATGTTTAAAAGTCAAGCTTTACCTGCCCAAGAAACAGAAGAAAATAAGCACCACTGATCTTAAAAGAAAAAAACTTTGCAATTTCAGATTAGCAGCACATTTTGATTAATTTGTAGCTTTAATTGATATCGGATGCAGGAGCCAAAGGTCTAACCCGCCCCCAAAAAACAGCCCATCAATATTACCTTCCTAAAAGCTATCTTAATAGCTTCTTAAAAGTTATCTTAAAAAGTATCTCCAATTTATTTATACTATATATGATCTTGTGCTTTTTTCCCCTCTTTAATCCTTTCTTCTTTCTATCTAGAAGATCTGCTTAATCTAACATTATACTCCTCAAATTTGGAAAGTCTAAAATTAGTTGCCTTAATAACCATGTTGGATTTATTATTAGTTCAGAATAATGTCATTTGTTTTTAAACTGAAGGCTCACATAGCTAATTTCTATTCAGAAATTTAAAAGAGAGAGAGAGAGAGAAAGAGAAAGAGAAAGAGAGAGGGAGGGAGAGAGAGAGAGAGAGAGAAAGAGAGAATTACAAATTTTTAATGTAGTAGAATGACCAGTTGGAAAAGTTCCAAAAAGGTTTATTCCTAACATCCTTTAAATACCATTTGTTCAGTTAGTCAGTTGTTAGCCATCCATATAAAATTCATAGACAAATGTTCAGTTCTAAATATGTTCTTTTGAAATGTACCCAGAATTTCAAGTTATCTTTCTTTGAGATTTCAACACATTGTGTAAATGGGAATAATTTCTATCCAGATAACTTTCCTTGCAGACATGTACTATATAACCTTTCTTATCTCTTCTTTCTCTCCAGTATTTCTTACAGTGTTTATTGTTTAGGAGGAACATTCAGACACTTACAATCACAGAATTTTTGGTATGGCTACTCAGAAGTACGCCTCATTGAGCTCAGTGGGGATTACTTTCATATAATTGTATGATTTTAAAAAAATTGGATTGCTGTAATTTCCAGAGGGTGTGGTACAGTGGTGGGATTCAAATTTTTTTACTACCATTTATGTGGGCGTGGCTTGGTGGGTGTGGCAGGGGAAGGATACTGTAAAATCTCCAGTCAGAGGTGGTATTTGCTGGTTCTCCAAACTACTCAGAATTTCCGCTACTGTTTCTCCAAAACTGGTCAGAACCTACTGAATACCACCTCTGGTGTGGTAATGACATAATGAGGTCATCAGAAGATGATGGCAAGATATGTGGACTATTTTGTCCTTTTTAAATTTTTGTTTGAAGGAAGTCAATTTATCATGGGTAGGTTAAACAAACACTTTGGAGTCTTTGATGCACATAGTTAGTTACCAGTAATTTCCCCAAATTAGGATGTTTGAGCCACAAGTTACTCACCCTAATGAGGAGATAATTACCAAGAAGACAGATGCAGAAATAAAGCCATCAGGACTCTTGCATCAAGAAAAGGTCCTATAAGCATTCTTGAGATATAAAAATGAGAGAGAAAGTGTCTACAACTTTTTTTGTGCCCAAGTTCTGGACTGCACTAATCCTGATTACTCTTAGATGGCAACAAACTCCTCACTGATTACAGCTATGTAACAGCTTTCTACATTTCCCCAGTCCAGGTCTGGTAATCTTCTTCAAAATTCAAAATGGGTCTATCTGTCTGAAAAGTGATAAATTCTTTTAATGTTCAATGAAAAACTTTTCATTTTAAAATTAGATCTTGGGAAGAATAGTAGAAGCACCAGTTTCTTCAAATATCTGTCCTTTAGATATTTGAAGAATGCTATCATCATTTTTTCTTTACCTTTATTTCTTCCTACTCTTTCCATTCCTTCACCAATTCCCTTCTCAAATTACTTCCATTTTTTCCTCATACAATTTATTTTGCATAGTCTTAATCATCTTCTTCTGAACTCTCCTCAGGTTTTTTTCTGTCTTTCTTAGTGTATCACCTGAAACAGTGACAATATTTCAAATGATGTATGATCCCTTACAATATCTAACAACCTGGAAATTATCCTAACTTCTGCCAATTCTTCCTAAAACCACATAAACATTTTTACAGTCACATTATCCTTCTGAATCATGTTTACCTCCTGAACATTCAAAATGCTTTACACATATTAGCACCATAAGAATTTTTGTCATTTTTATAGCGGCCATGTTTGTTGAAGATGATAATAAAAGTTTACCTCAACACAAAAACTTTGCATTTGGTGGGATTATCACTTTGTTCATTTCAGGCAAGCTTTTCTGAATAATCAAGGTTATTTTGAATTGTATTAGTAACTTTGTGTATATTAGCATCTTTGAGTTTTATTTCATCTGCAGATATAATAAGGATTTTCAAAATATCAAACTGCATAACTGAGTTTAAAAAAATAAGTCAAACAAAAGTAGGATACTGGATTTAGGACAGAACTACAGGATGAAAAAATCACCTTCAATAAAACTTTCTTCCATTATTCTTTTCTTTTTTTCTGTTTTCCCCTTTGGCATGACTTGAGATTATGTTTAGTAATTTTCTTTTTAGGAACTCTTACTTACCTTCACCTGCTGTCTCTATTATTTTATCTTGCCATGATATCCTACCTAGCATTTATCTGACAAATCACTTTTCCTGAAATCTAAGATAGAAGATTGATGTAAGCATTACACTCATACCTTCCTAAAACTCTGGTATCTCCTTGACCAATTCTTCCCTACTGATTAGGTCAAATAAAGAATGTAAACTGATCCTCTCTACTTTATGAAAGAGAAGCTTGTCAACCAACTATGCCAAGAATGTATTGAAGGTTCTATATTAACAGAATTCTCTTCAACAGATACTAGGTTCTATATATCTTTATTTGTACAAATAAGAATAGTCCATATTTTCTCCATATTAATGCTGTTAAAGGGAATATTCCTAATTCTTACTAAAAAGAGCTGGGAAAAGGGGTTCTCCCCCCACTTTTTTCATTTATTTAATTATTTACAGGCTGATCATAGAAGATCACACCATGAGACCAGGTAACCATGGCTTCTCATCATATGACAGTAATTTTACTATATTTTTCAAGTTTCAATGCAGTACACTCTGCTCCAACTATTCAGAGATAACATGACAAATGTTTTCTAGAATGCACTCATTTTTGAAAATTTGATGTTGAATGTCTCAATGGGGGTGTACACTTGCACATTTGCAACTTGTTGCCATAGGAGCTTTAAGAATGGAGCCCTCTTTAGTTAACTATAGCAGTTTTTTGATTGCAACTGATCTCAAAAGACTGCATAGCTGATTTCCACCACCACCACCCCAAATAATTTCCCATGCACCCCTTACAGGACATTTTAATAACTCTTTTCAAACTGTATTAACATCTGACACAAACAGGGGTGGGATGCTACCGGTTCTGCCCGCTCTGTAGAACCGGTAGCTTTGAAGAGCAGCAGACACCGAACTGGTTCTGTGTTTGCTGCTGTTTGGCCCACCTGCCCGTCCAGACTTTTACCTGTCCTTTATTTCCTGCTTTTTCAACCTCAGCTGCTTTGCGCGGCACATCTGAGGTTGAAAAAGCAGGAAAAAAGAGGCTTTTCAAATGCTGCGCATCTGCACGCAGCGCTTTTCAGCTGTCTGGGCAACACAGCTTAAGGTGTTTTTACATACACATGCACCGATTGAATCCCACCTCTGGACACAAACATTGGAACATTTAAAAAACCTTCTGGGGGTTTTGGTGTGTTTGTGTGTGTGTGTGTTTCATAGACTCCAGCTTTGCATTTTACTCATTTGAGCTGACATGCCTTCTGACTTATTATAGACACTTAGGAACTATTGAGTCCAATTTGACAGCCGCGTCTTTATTTCAGCTGCAGGTGTCTCTCAAGAACAGCCATTGGGCCGTCTTCCATATGCAAAAACTATCAATTATATTTCCTTTTCTGTAGTTCAGGACTGTCAAACTCATGGCCCACAGGCCGGATGCATATGCTGACCCTGACCCTGCCGGTTTAGCAAAAGGGAAAAAAACTCCCGATACATCACGTGATACCACCATGATGACATGAGTTTGACACCTCTGCTGTAGTTCTTTAGGGCTTCTTTTTTTTCTGATAAGATTCTATGAATCCTTCACTCCCTTTTTCTTTGGCATTGGATGGTGGATATAAACAATAGGGTTGATAAAGTCGGGGGTGGGGGGGAAATCCTGAAATCTAAATATCTTTCGCAAATATCCCGAAATCTACAACAACATTAAGAGAGATTATGATTTGCAATCTCTTTTGGCATATTCTGCTTTGCAATCTAGAATTCTAATGTTGATTACTAATTTACTTGTGACATTCTCAAGCAATTACTGCTTCTATATATTTCAAATCATATTCAGCCAGAAGTTTCTTCCAAGCAGTTCAAACACTGAAATAATATACGTGAGGTGGGGATGGAAGAGACATTATTTCTCACAAGTTAACTTCTGATACATGATTATTCCAAGTAAATAGAGCCCTGCAGCTTTTTCTTCATCAGGATTGACATTTGGCCAAGAGGCAACCCTAGCAGCCAAAAAGTCAAGATGATGGCTTCAATAAGATGCTTATGACTACCATCTTGAGCACTCTTGCAAATACCTTGGCTTGTCTTTTGTCTTAGAAACTCCAGAAACATGTTATTTTCCTTTAACCTACTTCAGTTGCTATATGTTTGGAGCAATCTGATTTTCAATTGCTATGAACTTTTGCCTCTTCTCACTTCCTAACTCTTGACTCCATAGTGACGAGAGATCAGTTATGAAAGAAACAAATAGAATTCAAGGTATTCTTAAATGTGTTGAGGAATTCTATGGCTAATATTCAAAAGTGGACAAGATTGCTTTCCTGCCATACGGATTCTACGCTTGTATTTGGAGGAAGAGCAGGTGAAGCAAGAACTTGAAGTCAAATAGCAGAAGTCCCAAAGTAAACAAGAACAAATTCTACTGAGAGGACCTGTATGTAACAGTCAAGTTGGTCGGCATAATTTACTTTGCTACCTTCATTGTGTCTTCAGGTAGCTATTTAGCAGAGCTTCTTCAGCTGCTGAAAGGACTATTAAAAACAGTTCCAGTGATCAAAATGGTAGATGACTCAAAGGCTATTGTGTGACAAATTTGCAAAGCACCCTTTTGATCCAGGTTCTTCAGAAGATGGGAAGCTCCAGAAACACTTTGCAAATTATCTTGCCCTGTTTACACTGGTCCAGTCCCAGGTTCAATAACAAGTGACCTTGATGAGGTTTGCCAGAAATGAGAGAGTGTCCTCCTGGCTACAGACAGCCACACAGACAGGGAGATAGACAGACACTTTATTTCAGTCATTGACCAATAAAAGTACAATCAGTAATGAACAACCCAAAAGTATCCCCTAACAACCAGAACAAATAGCAACCATTTGTTCGTGAAGCTGACACATAATGTGGCAGAATTTTGCTACTTTTAGAGAAATACATTTATCTTGATTTAACACATAGTGCAAATAAAAGCTATCAGAACCCTCCTGAAATTTAAACAAAAGGTGACAATTGTCCATGTTAAAACTGGCAATATAGCATTAGCAACTACTATTATTCAACTACCTGTCCCCCAGCTGTGTATCAGCCGCCCTGCCTGGGCTGCTCAATGCCGTCTCGGGGGTGGCGGTGGAGTTCCCAGAGCTTGTAGTTCTGGGTGACTTCAACCTGAGCTTTGGTGGCTCAGGCTGTTAAATGCCTGCTCTTAAGATCCAGCTGTCTACAATTACTGTAGGCTCGAATCCCACCAGGCTCAAGGTTGACTCAGCCTTCCATCCTCTCGAGGTAGGTAAATTGAGGACCCAAGATTGTTGGGAGCAATTAGCTGACCTTGTAAAATGCCGCAGACATATATAATGGAATGAAGGCTATTGCTGAGCATTGGGTTGTGCAAAAATTGTAAGCCTGAGTCTTCGGAGAAGGGCGGCATATAAATGTAATTAAAAAAAAAAACTGCCCTCCTTAGGGACAGTGTTGGGTTTGGCCCAGGAATTTATGGCCTCCATGGAGTCCATGGGTCTGACCCAGATAATAGATGGCCCGACTCATGAGGGGGGCAATATGCTCGACCTGGTTTTTGTCACCGAACGGTGGCGTAGTGGCCTGGGGGGTGGTGTTACAGTAATCCACCCCATTCCATGGTCAGACCACTATCTCCTACGGCTGGTCTTCCACCAGGTCGCCCCAAACCACTGGGATGAGGAGCCACTTAGATGGTTCCGCCCCAGGCGCCTGATGGACCCTGAGAGGTTCCATGCAGAACTGTGGGTTTTTTTCCTGCATCCCTCACCCACAGCCCTGTCGAGGTCCTTGCGGCTACCTGGCAACAGGCGGCCGTCGGGGCTCTTGACGGGGTTGTCCCCATGCGTCCCCTTACTTGGCGCAGATCCCGGTTAGCTCCCTGGTATACCAAGGAGCTCCGGGAGATGAAGCATCGCAGAAGGGGACTAGAGAGTAGGTGGAGAGCGACTCACTCTGCATCCGACCGAGCCCAGTTGAGAGCCCATATTAGGACTTACCTGGTAGCTGTAGGGGCGGCGAGGAGGTCTTACTTTTCCGCCCTCATAGCATCCGCAGATAACCACCCAGCTGCCCTGTTTGGGATCGCCCGCTCCCTCTTACAGTCGGGGGAGGTGGCAGACCCTCTGAGGGACAGAGTTGAGGAATTTGGTCTGTATCTGCAGGATAAAATCACTCGGATCCAGGAAGGGTTGCACTCAGACTTGCAGTGGTCTGGGGAAGGGGAGGCGAGCGGTCTGGCTAATGTAATCTGGACTGAGTTCGATCCTGTTTCTGAGGATGAAGTGGACAGGATCATGTGGCGGCTGAGTTCCACCACATGTTTATTGGACCCGTGCCCTTCCTGGTTGGTTTATGCCTCCAGGAAGGTCACGTGCGGCTGGCTCCGGGCAGTGGTTAATGCTTCGTTGAGGGAGGGGCTGTTCCCTGCCACCTTGAAAGAGGCGGTGGTGAGGCCCCTTCTGATGAAGCCTGCCCTGGACCCAGCCGTGTTGAACAACTTTCGTCCGGTCTCCAACCTTCGCTTTCTAGCGAAGGTTGTCAAGAGTGTGGTGGCGCAGCAATTGCCACTTTTCCTGGAGGAAGCGGACTACCTGGATCCGTACCAATTGGGCTTCTGACCCAGGTACAGCACGGAGACAGCATTGGTCGCGCTGATTGATGATCTCACTAGGGCTCGGGACAGGGGTTTTTCCTCTGTCCTGGTCCTGTTAGATCTCTCAGCGGCTTTTGATACCATCGACCATGGTATCCTGTTGCGGCGTCTTGGGGGGTTGGGAGTGGGAGGCACTGTCTTACAGTGGTTCTCCTCCTACCTCTCGGGATGTTCGCAAACAGTGTTGGCAGGGGGGCAGAGGTCGACTACGAGGTCTCTCACTTGTGGGGTACCCCAGGGGTCAGTCCTCTCGCCTCTCTTGTTCAACATTTATATGAAGCCGCTGGGTGAGATCATCCATGGTTTCGGGGTGAGCTACCATCAGTACGCTGATGATACGCAGTTATACATCTCCACCCCGGACCACATCAGTGATGCTCTCTCCGTGATGTCCTGTTGTTTGGAAGCGGTGCAGATCTGGATGGACAGGAACATGCTTCGACTCAACCCAGCCAAGACAGAGTGGTTGTGCATACCGACATCTCGGTCCAGTTCGGAGGTTCCATCTTTGGTCATGGGGGAGAAGGTGTTACCCCCCGTTGACAGGGCATGGAATCTGGGGGTCCTCCTGGACTCATGGCTCAAGTTAGAGGAGCAGGTGGGAGCCGTGGCCAGGGGGGCCTTTGCCCAGGTCCGGCTGGTTCGCCAGTTGCGCCCATATCTGGACCGAGATGCCCTGCGCACGATCACTCAGGCGCTCATTGTCTCCCGACTCGACTACTGTAACGCTCTCTATTTAGGACTGCCCTTGCATACCACTCGGAGGCTTCAGCTGGTGCAGAATGCGGCCGCGCGGGCAGTGATGGGAGCTTCCCGATACTTCCATATTACACCCCTCCTGCGCGGACTGCATTGGCTTCCGGTTGCCCTCCGGGTGAGATTCAAGGTTTTGGTGTTAACATTCAAAGTCCTACATGGCATAGGTCCAGGATACTCACAAGAACGACTCCTCCCAGCATCAAATACCAACCGCCCTGTACGAGCGCACAGACGGGGTCTCCTCGTGGTGCCGTCCACGACTCAATGTCGCTTGGCAGTGACCCGGGAAGGGCCTACTCTGTGGCGGCTCCCACTTTATGGAATCTTCTTCCGCCGGAGCTCTGGTTGGCTCCCGATCTCCGCACCTTCCGCCACGAGTTAAAAACCTGGCTGTTTCTACAATCCGGGCTGTGCTGACTCTTTGGGGTTTGTTTATTTTAACTTTGGGGTTTTAATTCCAATTCGGCTTATAATTTGTTTAATATGTTTTTAGGTAATTTATTGTTATTGTTGTATTTTAGCTGTGAGCTGCCCCGAGTCCTTTCGGAGAGGGGGCGGCATATAAGTCAAATTAATAAATAATAAATAATAATAAATAATACTATACCGCTTCACAGTGCTCTACAGCCCTCTCTAAGCGGTTTACAGAGTCAGCATACGTATTACTCCCAACAATCCGGGTCCTCGTTTTACTGACCTCAACCTTGAACTGGTAAGGATCGAACTGCCAAACTGCTGGCAGCCGACAGTCAGCAGAAGAAGCCTGCACTACTGCATTCTAACCACTGCGCCACCATGGCTCATATAGAAGAAGATGGGTTCTGATCCACAGTACCTATATCACTGGGGCTGTATTGGAATTCAAATGGGGTTTTCTTTCCAGGACAATGGTGGGAGAACATGAAACTGAAAGATAGAAATTGAAATTCCTAAATTTGGAGATCCCGATACGTTATAAATATGGCATTTGGTTATTTGCAAGTGTATTATGGGAGAAAGTGTTTTTTGTTTGACTTTCTATATCTAAGATGCTTTGCTTTAGTATGGATCTAGCTTGATCTGAATCTAAAGTTAAAATGGTGCCCATTAGAGAAACCATAGAGGCTCCATTTTTCTTTTTTGGACTGCCATTTCCCAGGAAGGTTGTTAGATGTCCTGTTGAATTTCTAGCCCTCACTTTGACTTAAGATGCCTGAGGACAAGATGCTTTGAATCAGATTGAGGACTTTCCAGCCCAGCATGTTATATCAGTGATTAACTAGATACACAGCTATTTATTTGACTTGGATTTCACCCTGCTTTCAGGAACCCAAGCAGAGGTGGTATTCAGCAGGTTCTGACCAGTTCTGCAGAACCGGTAGTGGAAATTTTGAGTAATTCGGAGAACCAGCAAACTGGTCCCGCCCCCATCTATTCTCTGCCTCCTGAGTCCCAGCTGATCCGTTGCCCTGCACAGGAGAACGGAGCTGGAAAGCAGATTAGTGCAGGGGTTGCCAACCTTTTGGACCTCAGGGACCACCAACTCATAATTTTAAATCCCGCAGTAATATGAATTTTGACCGACAGTGGCTTGCTGACGTTGGTGGGAAAGTCGGTCCCATATTCCAGAGCTGCAGTAATCACAGGACTGGCCCTTTGGTCATCCTGGAGCAGCTGCTCCTCCACCTGGGTGCACCGGCCTGCCATGGACTGGAGGAGCTGCTCTGGGATGACCAAAGGGCCAGTCTTGTGACTGCTACAACTCTGGAATATGGGACCGATTTTCCCACCAACATCAACAAGTCACCCCAGGGCAAATTTCCCTCCCCCGCCATTGGTCTTACTTTCCAGTTCCAGCTCACGTGACTCTACTCAAGATAAGGATTGCGCTCAGCTGAAGTATGGGGGACAGCCAGTGGGCCGGCCATGTGGGCGGTGCAGCCTTGTGTTCCCGCACAGCCTGGATTAATTACTTTGGGGGGGACATTTCTCTGCAGAGTACCAAAATTTTCTCGCAGACCACCAGTGGTCCCCGGCCCACTGTTGGTGACCACTGGGTTAGTGGGGTAGGGAGGGAATGGAGATTTTACAGTATCCTTCTCCTGCCATGCTCACCAAGCCACGCCCACAGAACTGGTAGTAAAAAAATTTGAATCCCACCACTGAATATGAACAAGGAGGTCATAAAATCCTGTTCCCCTGGTACCTGGATTCTGAATGTGTGCCATCTGTGATCCAAGAATTGTAAGACACCAAGAGCCTACCGTATATATGAAACGAATTGGTCTGTTTCCTCTAGTTGCATTTTTAGAAACTAGAACGTCTTTAAAATTTCTAACTTGGTGGGGTTGTCATAACTGAACACAATCCACGGTTTAATGTTGTTAAATACAGGTAGTCCTCAACTTACAACAATTCATTTAGGGACCATTCAACATTACAACGGCACTGAAAAAAGTGACTTATGACCATTTTTCAGACTTACGACCATTGCAGCACCACCATGGTGACATGATGAAAATTCAGACGCTTGGCAACTGACTTGTGTTTATGATGGTTGCCGGGTCCCGAGGTCACGTGATCAGCTTTTGCGACAAGCAAAGTCAATGGGGAAGCCAGATTCACTTAACAGCCGTCTTGCTAACTTAGCAACTGCAGTGATTCACTTCACAACTGTGCTCAGATTGTAAAATGGGGCAAAACTCACTTAACAAATGTCTCACTTAGCAACAGAAGACCTGGCCTCAATTGTGGTCGTAAGTGGAATACTACCTGTAACTTTCTGTATCAGTTTCAATGGATGAGCTCAATTTTGGAAAATATAATAGAGCAAAGGCCACAGTATGATTTTATAATATTTTTGGGTCACATTTCCCTATATAGAACTTGCTTATAAACTAACCCCCAAAGCCCACTCATTGTAGTGTTTCCTTATAAAGGAGCTGCTGTACCTATTAATCACATTGGTGGTCCTTTACTGCATCTTTTCCAGCATCGTTTTATACGTACAGGTCAGATACTATCAATCTTGTTCTTTTGCTATTTTATTCTCATTTAATAGCAATAGCATTTAGACTTATAGACCACTTCACAGAGCTTTACAGCCCTCTCTAAGCAGTTTACAGAGTCAGCATATTGCCCCCAACAATCTGGATCCTCATTTTATTGACCTCAGAAGGTTGGAAGGCTGAGTCAACCTTGAGCCAGTCAGAATCGAACTGCTGGCAGTAAGCAGAATTAGCCTGCAATACTGCATTCTAACTACTGGCCCATCATGGCTCTTTAACAACATTGGCTTTATTGGAATGAATCTCCATGCGATCCTCCTTGCCTATCGATGATAAACTAGAGATAAAATTAATTCAGCCATTACAATTAAGCAATCATGCATAAGAAAAGCTTGAGTGAAGGTTTTTTATTTATTTATTTATTTATTTTTATTCATATTTATATGCCGCCCTTCTCTGGAGACTCAGGGCGGCTTACAATGTTTGGAGCACAACCCAGTGTGCTCAGCAATAGCCTTCATTCCATTGTATATGCCTGCTTATTACTAAGCAGCATTTTTACAAAGTCAGCTTATTGCCCCCAACAATCTTGGGTCCTCAATTTACCTACCCCGAGAGGATGGAAGGCTGAGTCAACCTTGAGCCTGGTGGGATTCGAGCCTGCAGTAATTGCAGGCAGCTGGAAGTAAGTGCTAGGCATTTAACAGCATGCACCACCAAGGCTCTTTATGTAATACATTTGCTCCCTCTCCCATTCTCTTTCCATTTTTTTCCAAATCTTTGAAACACTTCCCTGAGATTATAGCTGGAGTGTTTTTTCTCCGTTGTTTCACTTTCTGACACTGCTACTGGAAAACTTTATGAAAACAATGCCACTGGAGAAATGCATGGAAATTACTCCATATCGTGGAACTTTTGCCGCAACTTGATCTTAAGGTATCAGCTGTGAGTTTCATTTCTCTCCTCCTGTTTCCTATAGCCACTTCATTTCACCCACACGTTCACTGTGCATTTTGTGCAGGGGTGGGATTCTACCGGTTCGGACCAGTTCAGGCGAACCGGATTTTAAATTTACACCTGGTTCACCGAACCTGTAGTTGAACTGACCGACTTGCCCCGCCTGCCCCTCCCCACCCCATCCAGGAGTCTCCACACGGCCTGTTTTGGATGCAGGTAAGTGCAGGGTCCATGCAGAAGGTCTGGGAGGGCAAAAAATGGCCCTCAAAGTTCCAGATGTCCAGAAATAGGCCTGTTTCTGGCTTCCGGAACGCCTCCAGAGCTCAGGGGAGGCCGTTTTCGCCCTCTCAGAGGCCCGAGGGAAGCCTCCAGACCCTGGGAAAGGTGAAAAATGGCCCACCTGGAAGTTCCAGTAGGCCATGACCACCATGGCCCCACACACTCAGCAACTGGGCAGTGAACTGGTTGCTGGGATTTTTGACTCCCACCCCTGATTTTGTGTTTCCTATTATCATTGAGCCTTTGCGAGTTGCCAGTGCCTGCCTCTGCATTTTCCCATTCCAGAGACCTGAAATATTGCTTCTGAATGGAACCAGGTAATTGTGTGTTATCCCGTTGATGGTAATGGAAGGAAGGCATGCTGGAATTCTGCTTGGAGTAATGTACTGATTAGAGAGAGCAATTCAGGTTGATTAAGTGGCCTTTTCATCCAGGCAAACGGCTATCTACTTCTTTCTGCAAAGCTACCTTCAGGGCTTCAGGCTGTCTTAGACTCATGCATAGGAACTGCAGAAGTGGCCTAGGGTTAAAAAAAATATTAATAGCTCTGGATAACTATTGTTGGGTGAAAGAATGGGCTTAGCAAAGGAAGTTGGATTGGTGCTGCTTTTTGACCGAGGTTTCAAGCGATGCAGTGAGAGATCATTTTTAGATTTGGGACTGAATTATGTTAAAAGGCGCATACAGACTTGAAAAGGCTTTGTCTATTGCATTGCTTTTGTCTCAAAGCATATAAATAGCTTGGGAATAAGGACAATTTTCTCGCAGACAAGAACAATACATTTAAAACAACAACAACAACAAAAGGCAGTGGACAGCTCTAACCAAGAACATCTCTAGGTAGCTCACAATATATATTTTAATAAGAATAAGATAAAGGAAATCACCAGCACCAAATGAGCCTTTCTGCCTTTATGACAGTAGACTGTCTACGAATACCTCCAGGGTGGAAAAGATTGCTATCTTTCTAGTGACAACAATATGGAATTGTTCTTACTATCATTAAGTCTCTTCTGATGTTCATGTGAAATATGGCCTCCTACCATTGCAGCTTGCAAGATCTAAATCTCCCCAGGGCAACAAAGAATATGTCTTTGCTTCAGGTACTTAGAAACACGATCTTGTTCCCCATTACTTCCTCAAATGATAAAACAAAGTCTTGGTAAATATTTCCTGAACTTTCGTTATGTCTGGTGGTAAAAAAAACCCAAAGCCCTACTGTAAGCATTCTCAAAACCAATTGGGAACACATGCCCTTAAATTACTGTTGATATGCCAGGCATTTTTTTCCTCATATTTTAGTGGTTTATATTCTTTATATTATCAAGAAAATACTGCAGCATACAGAAAATGTTTCATAAAAGACATCTTGCATATCAATAGTGAAAGGAATACAAATGTAATTTTATTACCTGCAGACTTTGCATTTGTTAAATATTTGAGGCTTTTCAGACTTATCAAAAAAGTGAGTGCATAGAAACAGAGACTGATCAAATAAATTCCTGAATGTATCCCAACTTGAAATAGCTAGGAACTACACAATGCAGGAGTTTTTAAGGATCCAAGGGCAGAAAAAACACCTCAGCAAGAGATAAGTTTTTTGGACCTCCAGACCTTGAAAGTAGAAATTAATCATCCACAAGGCTTGGATAGCATTGAACAAGCTCATTTCTGCCATCCAGCAATTTGCTGTGTAGTTGTATTCTTTTTTTTGCATCAAAAGCATGTAACACTTTATAAAATGCACATCCAACAAGAAAATAAGCGTATTTCTGGACTGCACCACTTAGGCCTGTAAATACCTAATCAAATACTCTTGCACATAAGTAGACATACAAATAGTGTTTGGGAAGGCAAACGAGGTCAAGGCAGAAGAAGAACATCATGGCTTTGAAATCCATACCCTGGATGACCAAGGAAGTCCAGTGCCTCTTGTGTGACAGGACCAAGGCCTTTAGGTCTGGTGATGGGGCAAGATACAGTGTTGCCAGACCTAATCTGAAGAAAGGTATTCGGAAGTCCAAGACTGAGTATAAGAGGAAGATTGAGGATAATTTTTATAGCAATAACATGAGGCAGGTGTGGCGAGGGATTCAACAAATTACAAACCATCAACCGACCAATGTCATCCCTGCTGAGGGGGATGCTTCATTGGCAGAGGAACTGAATCATTTCTTTGCTCACTTTGAAGTGGAGACATCAGAGACAGATAAAATACAACTACCAGCCAATTGTAGCCCCTACCTCATTGTGGAGGAACAGGAGGTGAGGAGCATTCTGAGGGTTGTGGACCTTAGAAAGGCTGCCGGTCCTGATGGTATCTCTGGCCAAGTGCTTAAAGACTGTGCTGATCAGTTGGCTGGAGTCTTTTCCAGGATCTTCAATCGGTCTTTATCCCAGTCCACTATTCCATCTTGTTTGAAGGCTTCCGCCATTGTTCCACTGCCAAAAGAAGTTCCCTATCAATAACCTCAACAATTACAGATCAGTGGCATTCACTCCTATCATCATGAAGTACTTTGAGAAATTGGTCTGCTGGCACATCATTTCTGGTCTTCCGCATACATTTGATAAACACCAGTTTGCATACAGAAAAAATAGATCTACAGAGGACACTATAGCCATCACTCTTCACACTGCTCTGACTCATCTAGAACAGTGTGGGGGGGGCTATGTGAGGATGCTTTTTGTGGATTTTAGTTCTGCATTTAACACAATTCTTCCACATAGACTAGTGTCTAAACTTCTGGACCTTGGGCTTTCTAATTCAATCTGCCTTTGGATTATGGATTTTCTGTTTGGTTGTTCACAGAGGGTCAGATTAGATAATCATACTTCTTCAGCCCTTATTCTTAACACTAGTACATCACAGAGTTGTGTGTTGAGTCCCTTACTCTATACTCTTTATGTGCATGTCTGCATTCCAACTCATGCTTCTAATACCAAGGGCCTTGGTGGTGCAGGCTGTTAATAGCCTAGCACTTAGCTCCAGCTGCCTGTAATTATTGCAGGCTCGAATCCCACCAGGCTCAAGGCTGACTCAGCCTTCCATCCTCTCGGGGTAGGTAAATTGAGGATCCAAGATTGTTGGGGGCAGTAAGCTGACTTTGTAAAAATGCCGCTTAGTAATAAGCAGGCATATACAATGGAATGAAGGCTATTGCTGAGCACATTGGGTCACATCCCAAAAACTGTAAGCCGCCCTGAGTCTCCGGAGAAGGGCGGGATATAAATATGAATAAAATAAATAAATAAAATAAATAAATAAATAAATACTATTGCTAAATTTGCAGATGATACAACAGTGGTGGGACTTATCTCCGGGGGGGATGAGTCTGGCTACCGAGATGAGGTGGACCGGTTGCTTTCGTGGTGTGGAGACAATAACTTGGTCCTCAACACCAATAAGACCAAGGAGCTTATAGAGGATTATAGAAGGAACAGATCAGACATCCAGCCCTTGCTTATCAATGGAGACTGAGTGGAGCAAGTGGCCAGTTTTAAGTTTCTGGGTGTTACCCTAAAAGAGGACCTGACCTGGGGTGTCCACATTGCAGCCCTGGTCAAAAGGGCCCAGCAGAGATTATACTACCTGAGACTTCTCAGGAAACAACAACTGAATGAAAAACTGCTGGTGACCTTCTACCGCTGCACCATAGAGAGTATCTTAACTTACTGCACCTCTGTATGGTTTGCCAATTGCACAGTGGCAGATAGGAAAGCACTCCAGAGGGTTAATGTCATTGCCCAGAAGATCATTGGTTGCCCTCTCCCCTCTTTGGAAGAGCTTTATAGCTCCCACTGCCTTAAGAAAATTCAAAACATTCTCAAAGATCCATCTCATCCTTGGCACCTTTTTGTTTGAACTATTACCATCTGGCAGATGGCACAGAATAATAAAAACAAGGACAAATAGGCTGAAAAACAGCTTCTATCCCTGGGCAGTAGCTCTTTTGAATTCTGCTGTATAGTGCAGTGTTGGTGCAGTGTCAGGGGTTTTCAGTTCAATGTGTGAAGGGTGAAGGATGTGTGTTTGTGTTTATTTTCATGGTCATGATAATGATGTGCACTGAAGGTGGTGTTTGATTTTGTTGTATGAGGTGCAATGACAATAAAAGTAAACTAAACTAAACTAAGGAACTGGTTTGGACAAAACTCAGCGGCACTTTTTCTTGCAGCTGTTGGTAAAAATAAGATCCCCAACATGATTGCCGACGTCCGATGCTGGATATGGCACAAGAAGAAGAAGTAGTAGTAGTAGCAAGCTACCTTGCCATGCCACAGATCAGGATGGCATGGAAAGGAAATTTCAAACTGTTATCCTTGATGTGCTAGTTTTCTTAATGTGAGTACAAAGTCTTGGGAACAAAGATTATGTTTCACTCCCAAAGAACACAAAAGAAAGCAAGCTGATAAAGCTTTAGATCAGGGAAATTGTGAGTTGATGCTTTTATTTAGACTTAGAATAACTTTACTGTCACTTTAAATGTACACTAATGGACACACATTAAAATGAAACTTCATTGCATACATAGGAGACCCAGTTAGGCCACAGTCTCTTTTCGTGACCTTCCCATTGTGTTGGATTGTAATATCAGTTTCCAGAATATTTGTGGATTATGGGGGTTGTAGCTTGGGCTAAAGAAAGCCAGGATGAATTTGAAAGAGGTCCCTTGACTTAGAAACTGAATTAGTCATTGAAACAAGATTCAAGTTCTTTTTTTAATCTGCTGGTATATAAAGTTTGAGAATATAGTATCTGACTTCCCAACATAAATCTGTGCAATTGCTGATTAGATAGGTCCTTGTGGGTTATGTCACAACTTGTGGGCTATTATTTTCAACTGATATGAGCCTGTCTAGGATGGCCGCACCCACACTTTAAATGATCTTTCTCCATCATCTGGGCCAGCAAAGGGCCAGTTACTTCCTCTTCCAGTCTGTTTTACTTAATTTTGATTTCAATAGGGTTGCATCTTTTGGTTTTCAATGCTTGTATATTCTAATGATTTAATTATATTCTCCCTATCAAAAAAAAATATTTTGAATTTTCAGAGCTTACTGTACAAGCAGTCCGTGACTTACAACAGTTCATTTAGTAACCGTTCAAAATTACGGTGGCACCCAAAAAAAATTATGACTGTTTTTCACACATATGACCGTTGCAGCATCCCTATGGCCATGTGATTAAAATTCGGACACTTGGCAACTGTCTCATATTTATGACGGTTGCAGAATTCCCAGGGTCATGTGATCCCCCTTTTGCAACCATGTGACAAGCAAAGTCAATGGAGAAGCCAGAATCACTTAACAACCGTGTTACTAACTAAGCAACTGCAGTGATTCACTTAACAATGGTGGCACGGAAAGAAGGTCACAAACTGGGGCAAAACTCAACACTTAAGTGCCTCAGTTACAATGGAAATTGTGGGCTCCATCATGATCGTAAGTCAAGGGCTAACTCTAGTTGATTGTTACTGTGCACTATTCTGAGTTGTTGTTGTAGTTTTCATACAGAACTTGAGGATTGGTGAAATAAATCAGTGGAATAATGGACTTGGACAGGAAAGCAGCCTAGGCTGAACTTAATAATTTGCAGGAAGAGTTGGAAGGGCAGGGAAACACATAGCCTGCTCACAAAGAAGCCATAGTGTTCTCCTCTAAAGTCAACTGTGTGTCCTGAACAGCAAATGGGACAGAACAACATGTCCTTTATTTGCACCTATGATTAACATCTGAAGCCTCCTCTCTGTTTTACTTACATCCAGTAAGGAACGTAGGAGAGTTGATAGCTATTCAGAAGCATATCTTTCTTTCCTCCTAGTCAGGGGTGGGCTGCTGGGGGTTCGCAGGGGTTCGGGAGAGCCCCTAACTAAGATTCTGTGCAGTTCGGAGAACCCCCAAATCCCTCTCCTGGCTGGCCCCACCCTCCCACCCCTCCCCACCCCACCCAGGAGTCCCCATGCAGCCTGTTTTGGATGCAGTAAGTGCAGGGCGTGTGTGGAGGCTTGAGGAGGGTGGAAAACAGGCCTCCTGGATTTTTGAGAAAGCCAGAAATGGGCCTGTTTCCAGCTTCCAGAGAGCCTCCAGAGCCCGGGGAGGCCATTTTCGCCCTCCCGGAGGCATGAGGAAAGCCTCTGGAGCCCGGGGAAGACAAAAACGCCCCTCCCCTCGCCATGGTGCAGGAGGCTAACTAGACCACGCCCACCATGGAGACACCCACCCAACAACCAGGCAGAGAACCCTTTGCTAAAATTTTTTGAAGCCCACCCCTGCCCTTAGTCCAGTCTAAGGATAAGCTGATCCAATTCCAAAGTTCAGCCTTTTTGCAGTGCATTTCAACCAATCCTTTGGTTGGGAAGATTTAATTGACAGCAGAGTTTTGCAAAGTAATCCACACTTCACTTGTAATTATCCTTGTGGGTAGGTCAGCATCTTCTTAATCTAAAATTACTACTGCTAGCAGCGGTGGTGGAAGTAGTAGCAATAGCATCAGTGTCATTAAATAGTTTGGTGGTCTATTATTCAGGTCAAGGGTGTAGATATTTTATGACGTACATCTAGCTAATAAGTTTGCATTGCAACCCTGACCAGTTCCACAAGATATGGATGGAGCTTTGCACCACACAATTACTAGTAGTGCTATTTTATTTTTGATCACAGTTGGCTCCTGCCCTTCTTTGCACAAACCCTGGATGGAATATAGAGAGGTGACTCATTTTAGCCACACAACAACCCTATGATTAAAACTAGGCTGAATGATGCAGGGGCAGAGGTGGTATTCAGCCAGTTCTGACAGGTTCTGGAGAACCAGTAGCGGAAATTTTGAATACTTCGGAGAACCAGTAAATACCAGCTCTAGTTGACCCCAACCCCCATCTATTCCCTGCCTCCCAGGTCCCAGCTGATTGGAGTCCCAGCTGATCGGCTGGGTCTTCTTTTGTTGCCCTGCCCAGGAGAACGGAGCTGGAAAGCAGGTTAGCGGGGAGGAAATGGGGATTTTACAGTATCCTTCCCCTGCCACACCCACCAAGCCATGCCCAACAAGCCACACCACACCCACCAAGCCACATCACACCCACCAAGCCACGCCCACAGAACCGGTAGTAAAAAAAAAATTGAATACCACCACTGTGAAGTGGTGAACCGAGACTTCATTAATATTGCCAGGTGGGACACACCATCCAGTCAGAGCTGAAGAAGCTTCTTGGATGACAAGCAGAACATCTTCAAAGAAAAACCAGAAAGTCCAGTTGCCTCTTGAAGAAAACCACCTTTGGGACAACTATGACCTGGATGACTAAGAATCTCCATAGACAAGTGAGACACAAGTCACTTAAAACCCTTTGTCTTCCCCTGGGACTAAAACAAAGCCATTTCTACATAAGACATGGGCAGCATACACACACACACACACACACATACACACACACACATTATCAGCTGTTCCAGTGTGCAGGGATTGTCATCGCCTATCGCCACCTCTGTGTGCCCCATTTTTGGCCTCTGTGCACTCCGTTTTTGGCCTCCTCATGCCCTACAGGATGTGCAGAGGCTGAAAACGGGGCACATAGAGGCCAAAAATGGGGCGCACGGAGCGGCAATAGACGATGGCGATCCCTGAAGACTGGAACAGCTGATTGTTGGTATTCCGGGAAGCTGATCCAACCACCAATCAGCTTCTCGTGCTAAATCAGGCTGTGCTGAAGCTGACCAGGCTGTTAGCTGCAACAAGGCAAATTGCTGGGAGGCATTTTTTTTTCTTGTTTTCCTCCCCGAAAACTAAGTGCGTCTTGTACTTTGGAGTGTCTTATAGTCCAAAAAATATGGTAGTTGTTTTGGTTATACCCCCTGTCAATACCAGTCAGTAAATACTAATATTCTCCGATCCACATAGATGCAGACAAAGAGAAGAAAGGCCTTTGCTTAACTGCTAGGGGTGGAGGAGAATTAAGCTAAATTGAAATGAACAGAATTCTTGTCATAAGTTGAAGCGGGTCCTGTGGGCTGCTTCAAACCTTAGAGCAGAAATCTGCAGAGGAGCTCAAAATAACCTCTGAAATTTCTGCTATCTATGAGGAATTGCTGGATTGGAACCGATAATTCCATGACGTTGCATTTGTGACAGATCTCTGCTTGCAGAAACAAGTCTATGATTGCATACTAAAACTAAAGCGTGCCCTAGTCTTCATAGGTTAATTAAGTGAGGCAAGAAAAATTTTCTCCCTCTTTGCTCTACCAACACGCAACAGGATGTGGATACAAGACATGATTTCGCTTCTTGAGATATGCACTTAACTGCTCTAATTGTGTACATTTATAACATCTACTCAGATGTAAAGATTACTACTAAATGAGTATAAATAAAGATGGCTATCTCATTTATCATATGATACTACAGTACATTTCATTCCAACCAGGATTTCTGAATTGGCTCCCCTTTCTATTCCTGGTTATGCTTAAAAGCCAATATGTTTAAATTTTAGCAATAGCAATAGCAGTTAAGTCAGTGTTGGGGAAACTTTTGAGAACGGGAGCGCGCGCACGGGGGAAAGCACCCAAAACTGGAAGAACAGCTCCCTGGCACACGCATGCATGCTGGCCACCTGGTCTTCCCATTTCTGACACGCATGTGTGCACCGGGGAGCTGCTTTTCTGGTTTCCGGCGTTCCCACATGTGCGAAGACCAGCTGGGCGGTGCACATGTGTGCATCAGAGCCTGGAAGAGCAACAGGCGATAGCTGGCATGCCCGGAGAGATGGCTTTGCATGCCACTTCCATAGGTTCGCCATCACAGACCAGTGATGGTATGCTAGCCGAACTGATAGTAAAAAAAAGCCTACGATCTGCTTAGAAGAGGAAAAAAAACTCCTCTGACAATCAGATGAGAGGAAACCGAAGAGAAAAGTGCAGCATTGACCCTCCCACCCACCCCTGTGCTTTGTCCTCTCAGCTGATTGGCACTGCAGGTCTCAGCTGGTGTAGGGAAAGCTGCGTGCTGGCATTTGGCAAAGCACACCCACCAAGCTACACTCATTGAACCGGTGGTAAAATAATTTGAAACCCACCACTGTCACAGACCTATATACCACTTCATAGTGCTTTACAGCCCTCTCTAAGCAGTTTATAGAGTCAACGTACTGGTCCTAACAATCTGGGTCATGTAAATCTGGGTAGAAGTCTGACTCAACCTTTAGCCCTGTCAGGATCAAACTTCAGGCTGTGGGCAGAATTAGCCTGCAATGCTCCATTCTAACCACTGGACCACCATGGCTTAAATTCAAAACTATGTTTTAGCTCTTCTGCGTTATTTGTCATATATAACTGGGAAAGGCATGGGACAACTGAAATAGCAAGCAATGCAACTCAGTACCATTGATTGTCATCTGTACGTATAAGCAGATGTTGAAAAGCCCGCAAACTATGAGGAATTTTCCAAGTCATCTGCCCTCTAGTGGTCAACTGGATTTTTGCAGCCTAGATCTGGTAGCCTTCTCTATCTGAGCATTGGGTTTCATTCAAGCATTTGGATTAACTTTGCATTCAACTTGAAGGATCCAAGTATTTTGGACAGTGCCTATGTCCTCCTCTCTTATGACATTCTCTAGTTCATGTATGTTTAAAAAATCACAAAGAAAAGTCCTTTCTAAATATGGGCAAAGATGGTAGAAAGCAGGAAATAATGATCAGATAAAAAGATGCATTAAGCAGTATGTGATATGATCTTCTCTTGACCCTTTAGACTAGCTTGGTGCCCTCAAGAGTGATGGAGAAGGATGCTCAATCAAAGTTAAAGTAAGTATCAACTGTCAAGTGTGGTCAATTGCTATACCTGGATTTCTCAATCTGGGCATGCCTCAGAAAACAACATGTGATCTGATGTTGCATGAATCCAGCTTTTATGGTTGCAAACCATAGTTTATATAACTAAACTATATAAACCATAGTTTATCCAGATAAACATGCTATGGGCTATCCTGAGTAAAGTGTGCTTCCTACCCTGCTAGTCCTAAATTGCTTTTTTTTAAAAAGAAAATATATGTTCTTCATTTATGATAGTGCTTCAGAAAATACATTTTGAAGATTGGATGTTCTATTATTTGTACATGCATATTATGGTTGTTTGATATCATATTCCCATTAAGAAGAAATTAAGGACACAATGAAATGAACAACCCCAAATAACCTAAACTTAAAATGTAATACTGTCTGCAAGCTCAATGCTCATTGACTTATATATAGAGAGAGATCAAAGCAGTTTTCTTGGCATGATGTGATTTCTCATTGCCTTCTTCCAAAGTATTGTTTCAATTTTCCAAATTAACCAACAGTCTTGAGCTTCTCGAATAAAACCACATCAAATACTAAGCAAAGATGAACCTGCTTAATTTCCAAACCAGCCATATACCTGGACAAAGATTGAGAAAGAATAAGTCTGCAATAATAGAAACATCCCTTACATTTCATTTTCACATCACCAAAAGAGATTTCTAAGCTTCATGTTAACCCTCCAAATGTGAATAAATGCCTTACTGGCTTGGTGAATCCTCTCATCAGGAAAGCTGAAATGTCACTAAGTGATGTGCCAACTTTGCTTATTCATCCTAATGGGCTGTTAATTGCAGAGGTTCATTAAAAACACTTGGGTGTCAACTGGCTAACAAGAAACAAGAGTAATATGATTCTGTAATGAGGATGCTGAGATATGTCTGTTACTATAGGCAACTCTAATGCCTGTTACAGAACTATCCAGCTAAAATTAGGATTTTTTTTTTGTTTAAAGCCCCAATGCCTTCAAGAGAAAGTTTGTATTTAAAACTTTTGTTTGAAAGTGGTGGGAATTAAATGAGCTCAACTTTAGCTGACCATTTGCTTCACATGTCTCTTTCCCTTTCATCAAACAATAGTACAACAAAACTGTAGGAGAAGGAGTGGCAAAACCTAGGGGTGGAATTAAAAGAGGGATCAGCCTAAAATCCCTATGTAGCCACAAATGAGCTAAGTCCGCTTGTGGCTATGTAGGGATTCCAGGCTGATCCCTCCTTTATCTCTTCCCTCAGTTCCCCTCCTACAAAAACCTTTCGGCCTATATAGTGGTCTCTAAACATTGGGGGTTAGTAGACCCACATGCAATTTGTGGAGGTTGTGGTGGGTTGCTAAAATGTGGAGAAGGGTCTGCCCACTCACAAAATGGCTAATGGGACAGATATTAGGAGTTACAAAGCACTGATTTGCCAGAATGCAGTCTACTGCAACATTCCTTTTTGTATGACACTGTTATCCCGCTTACATTTTTTTTCCTTTCTTTTTGCAAGTGGGCTTCACAAAACTTCATTTGCTTTCCCTTCCTTTTGAGGTTGTGTATTATTTTATTTTATTTTTTTATTTTTGGCAAAGCTTTGAAAGCTCAAAGCATTCTTGCAAATGAAGATGAGACTAGGGCTGTGCATTGTGGCTGCGCCTCCATGAATAGAAGGTTTTTAAACTGGGAGGAACGAAGAACGAGATGCAATGCAAGGGGACAAACACATGGATGCCTTGAAAACGCTGTCGGTTGAGGGAACCAGAGTTTTATACAAAGAAGATTAAGAGAAGAAAGGAAGCTTGGGAGAGAAAAGAGAAAGATTGATAGCATCCTATGTAAAGCATCAGAGCGTTTTGATGTTTTTTTTTTCCGATTGTGTTGCTGGAGAAAACGGATGAGAATAACTTGATCCCAGGAGAACAAGCCAGGCTGCTCACGGAAAGCACTAAAGCTAAAGTTTAAAAATACTGGATATATAGTTCAAAGGCAAGAGGCACTGGAGGAGATCCTGGAGAAGTTCCTGGTGATGCCAGGCTTTTATGTAATCTGAACATTTCTGGGCTTCTTGATGTTTTTTTTAAAGCACAGTCTTTCTTTCTCCCCCCACTGCACCAAATGCTTCACATAAGTGATATGCACTTAGAACTAAACTGTTCTGAATTGAGGAATTGTTTTTCAGGACCACAACTGGTGACACCATCCCTTTCAGACCTATCACACCTCTGCCTTAAAGTTTCTTTGTTTCAGCAATATAACGTCGGAGTTGGTCCTTATGCTATTGCTAAAATAAAACCACTGAAACTCAGTAACACACTATTTAATTAACTAAATACTCAGAAATCTATCTGTAGATTCCTAGAATGATGTGGACCAGAAAGTGAAAAAGATCTTTTCAAAGCCGACATAATAGACTTTAAAAGATGGGACTGAATGACCCATTTGCAGTTAAGAATGTGTGTCAGCCAAAGTGTAAAAGTCCAAAGTTTAAAAATGTCCATCTGACTAGGAGAGAATTATGCATGATTCTGACTCTTCCTTCGGTCCCATCGGTGTGGCTCCAAAGTCTTCAGCACTGATTATTTCTTCTCCAAAGTATACAGAGCCAGGGAAAAAGGCTATGGGAAGAGTAATCTTATCTGAGAATTCAACATTAGTTGATCAATGCTGAAGTAATCTCAGCAACTTAAATTTAGATAAGACTCCTGATCTGTTTCCACTACTAGTTTTTCCATAAGGAATATGTCTGCGAAATCAGTAATCCACAAGTAGACAGTTCACAGACAGACTATTAATCAGACAACAGTCAGATCTGAATTTTAGATGTTGGGAAGAACTTTGCCCCAAATATTTTTTTTCTTCTCACTTAAAAACATTCTTGTCCTGATGCAACTTTATTTGACCTGACACTTTTAGGGATGGTTGACTGTATCCCATCATCCCCACATAGTCATGTTATGCTGGGGGGATGATGGAACAGATAGCCATGGCATGTGGGTAGCCAAAAAGTGGAAAAGATTGTCACAAAATATATTTACCAAAACTTTCTTCTCAGAAACATTTGACAGCCTTGAGCCTGAATCTGTTCTTTGAAAGAAAACTTCACTATACATAGTAGTTTTATATACAGTATTGGATTGAAACATATATTATTACATCTCTACAGGATCCAGATGATGCCAGCCTGCTGGACTTTCATGAACCTGATTTTCCCCTTGAGCATTGGACCTGGGGGTTAAGTATGGGGTGGCATACAAGTTCAAATAATAAATAAATAAAATAAGTAAATTTGTTTTTAAGGGGTTAAGGTGTTTAATTTTAGGGACAACTATATTCACTTTAATTCTCTCACCCAATAACTTTGACTTCATATAAAATGAACACAATTTTGGGATTATTCTGATTTGGTTACCATTTACATGTTCAAAATTATGCTTTCAATTCTAGTTGCTTTATACCTTATTTGGAAAGATAGTGGCGTTGAAAAAAATGTGTGCAGCAGTTGTTAAACTATGTTTGTAGAAAATATGAAGAGGCCAAGGTTGAACTCTTTAGAAAGACAATGAAGAGGATCTTCGCAGTTAGATGTAAGAGGCCTTCTTTTCTAAGGGGCAACAGTTGAGGTCTCCTTGGTGCAGAAGAAGAAGACTCTGCCACCTTCCAGGGGTCAAACAAGCACAGTTTTACTATTCTTGACTTTCTTTTCCCTCTTGCAAAGAGCTTCTTAGTTTGCCTGCTAACATTCACTTTGAAGAAGTGCAATTTAAAGCTATCTATCAGTTTGTTTTATAAGGAATTTGGCAAGTACCACAGCAGATGTCCATGAACACAGATGTTGTGCATTTCAAACATGGTCAATTCTCTTTCATATACAAGAAGAAAAGGAAGGATGCTTATGGATATGCTGTCATATCCCAAACCCTTCCTTGGCTGGTAGACTCTTTATAAGGTTCAGTCTCTTCCTCAGGACAGTTCAGCTCTGCTGAAGTTTGTAAAATGCAGTAAAATGTTCAAAACTCTTCCTGATGAAGCAATTATGTTTGTGAATGAGAAACCTGAGTTTGCACTACAAAAATTAGGGCAGAAGATGGAAATGAGGTTGGCCACAAAAACTATATTTAATCTAATGTTACTCTAACTGCGTAATTCAGCTTGAATTGAATTGTTTTATTTTAAAGGTATTTAAATCTAAATCAATCTAATAAAACATTAAAGGTAATATATTAATTTTAACCTCCTGCTTCTCTATGTGTATATGTACATGGATATATATATATATATATACCTATACTATACCTATACCTATATGTATGCATATAGATGAAATATAACTATTCTATTGTGTGAGGTCATTGTACTCTTTGAATTTGGTTGTTTGTCTGCAGACATTTCATTACCCAACTAGGTAACTACATGAGTGTAGTGTTTGCTCCCTGTTTATATACAGTAGCTTGCCTTGCCAGTTTTGATAAGGGCGTGTTTCTCCTTTGTAACTGCTTGACTAGAGTACTGTTTTATGCTTAATTATTTATCTGGTTTTAATCACTGCTTATCAGAGTGTTGGTTGCTGGAAGAAATGTATTCTGGCCTTTTTGTTTCCTTCTTACTTTGTATTTTTTTTTTGTTATTCCATTCTGTTCCATTCCATTCCTTATTTAAAATATTCCCCACTTTTATAAGGCAGAATTTTCAACTTTGGGGAAAGCGCCCGCAGCTGTCCTTATAACTTGGGGAGGAATTTGTGAACCTGGAGCTTCCAATCCCTGCATTCCTGATGCAAGAGAATGAGTGTTAATTTGCCAAAATATGAATCAAAAGAGCCTTGCTAGGAATTCAGTTTACTGGCTAATTCGGGAGAGTAAAGGGCAAAGAGCAATGGAATCAAAATCGACACACTGAAACGTGAACAATTACAATGAAAAGAATGTTCTTCCAGACTCAGAAAAAGACAAACGTTGCCCATTTCCAGATCTCTGAACTTAAGTGGGCACCCTTTTTTTTTGCAGGTCCCACTTGTTCTCAAAGTAGATACGGAAGTGGTGCTAGTCTCATTAATTGTACATGTCATTTACTTTCAGGAACTAAAGTTGTTTAATGACACCAGCCTTCTTCACCTGGGACCCTCTAGATGTACAAAATTACAGCCCTCAGAATTCTCAGCCCCACCTGTACGAATTTGCATCAGATACCATGAGATCATTACTTAAGTGCCCCTTTTACCCAATGACACAACCATTCACAAGTCACGGTTTTGATATAATTTGTGCTTTTTAAAAATTTATTATTTTATCGTTTATAAAGTGGTGACTAAAAAGCAGAACAAAATGCAAAGATGAAAATACAGGTAGCCCTTGATGTATGGCCAAAATTGAGCCCAAAATTTATGTTGCTAAAGTGAGATAGAGGTTAAGTGAGTTCTGCCCCCCATTTTATAACCTTTCTTGCCACACTTGCTAAGTGAATCCATCCAGTTGTTAAGTTAGTAACATGGTTTTTAAGTGACTCTAGCTTCGCTTGTCAGAAGGTTGCAAAAGGTGGATCACAGGACCCTGGGACACCGCAACCATCGTAAACATGAATCAGTTTTTTGATCGGATGACCATGGGGATGCTGCAATGGTGGTAAGGGCAAAAAATGGCCATAAGTCACTTTTTTCAATGTCATTGTAACTTTGAATGGGCACTAAACAAACTGTTGTAAGTTGAGAGCTGCCTGTACCTACACTGTTAAAGAAAATTGAAAAACACATTAAAAATGAGCCTTGGTGGTGCAGGCTGTTAAATGCCTAGCACTTAGTTCCAGCTGCCTGTAATTAGTGCAGGCTCGAATCCCACCAGGCTAAGGTTGATTCAGTTTTCCATCCTCTCGGGGTAGGTAAATTGAGGACCCAAGATTGTTGGGGGCAATAAGCTGACTTTGTAAAAATGCTGCTTAGTAATAAGCAGGCATATACAATGGAATGAAGGCTATTGCTGAGCGCATTGGGTTGTGCTCCAAAAATTGTAAGCCGCCCTGAGTCTCCAGAGAAGGGCAGCATACAAAATATGAATTTAAAAAAATGTGATTTGTGCTTAATAAGGGATGCTGTTGACCCCAACCTTAGTAATGGATGCCATTGACCCTGATCTGCATCTAATGTTATTTCGTCATTTCTGCATCATCAATTCCCTTCCCACAATTGGGCAGATTGCAGATTCCATATTTTACTCCTTGTACCTATCTTCTATCCCAAAGGTGTCAAACTCAAGACCTGTGGTTCGAATCTGGCCTGCAGGGTGCTTAGATCTGGCCCATGAAGTTGCCCTGGAAACAGCAAAGGACTGGCCCACAGGGCCTCTGCCAGCAAAAACAGAGCTTGGGTGGACTATGCGTGGCTCCGTTTTCACTGGTAGAGCGCTTGGGCCACCACATGAGTGACGTTGAGCTGGTCACGCCCCCTGGTCACGCCCCCCCAAGGTCAAACACAACCCTGATGTGGCCCTCAATGAAATAAAGTTTGACACCCCTGTTCTATCCCATTTGTCATGTCGGATCTGTGATGGGTATTATTTTGTGTGAACCCTTCTACCCTGATTTTCCACAACTTCACAAACCAACTGGCCGCAATTATGACATGATGTGCATGACACAGATAGTCCTTGACACTTGCTTTAATAATGGCAAAGAGATGAAGGGTTAGGCTGACGTTTGCAATATTAGATTGTGCTGAATCAGCTTCTTTCCCTAACTAAGGAAATCAGTTTCTGGGATCTAAAGACAGTGAAATAATTTGTCTGGCAAATGCTAGAGGAGCTACAGACTACTCAGAAAAGCCAAAGGTTCTGATAAGAAACTTGTTTCATCTTTTAAAAGACCCAGTTTGGAAAACTAGTTCCCATGTTAACTATAACTTCAACTTGAATGAGAAAATGACATTTTCTATTCGCTTGAAACAGGACTGGAACATCTGTATACGTCCTTGAGATGAAAGCAGAAATAGACAGATAGACAGACATCACTTTATCAACTGATATTTATCCTTTCCAGGTTCACCTTTGATTTTATATGGTATAGATTCTTTTTGGACAGTTAGAGGTTTGGGGCATTTAGGTATAAATGGCAACCACATGATAATTAGAGAGTCTTGTGGGATGTTAATCTTCTCATCACTCCTTATCACCCATCCCCTCCCACTTGTGATTGTAGGACTGTAACTTTGTCTCTTGTATCCTTACGATTTATATTGACTGTTTCCTAGTATGATTTGATTGCTGATTGTACCCTATGACTATCATTAAGTGTTGTACTTTATGATTCTTGATTCTTAATGAATGTATCTTTTCTTTTATGTACACTGAGAGTATTTACACCAAGACAAATTCCTTGTGTGTCCAATCACACTTGGCCAATAAAGTATTCTATTCTATTCTATTCTGTTCTGTTCTGTTCTGTTCTGTTCTGTTCTGTTCTACTCTATTCTATTCTATTTTGTTCCTTAGCTGTAGTGTCTTGCTGTCTTTTTCAAGATAATATCCTGGCATATTGTCTATATACTGGCTGTCAATTCATATACATTTCTTGCTGATGTGTGTGGGAATTTAGATTCCATTCGTAGGTGAGATGGGCATTAGACCAGTAGAATCTAATGAATAATGACCCTCAAGAAGCAGTTCAGTATCTAAATGTCTATGGAGCTCCTCAGTCAACCAGATCATGGTTGTCCCAAAAGTGCTTTTTCAAGAGGCAACTGGACTTTCTGTATTTTTTGAAGATGTTTCTCTTCTCATCCAAGAAGCTTTTTCAGCTTCTTCAGAATGGATGAGAAGCGAAATGTCTTCAAAGATAAAACCAGAAAACCCAGTTGCCTCTTGAAAAGCACATTTGGGACTTCGGTACCTAAGTAATTTAATACCAGCATAAGGACATTCTGGGCATTCTAATAAACATATTATAATCATTATCCTTCTGTCCTATACTACTATTTTCCCTTGTTCAAAAAACTAACTTTAATGAAGCTGCTGAGATTCTAGATCAATAACAGAAGCAGGTCACAGCTATTGTAATGGAGAAGTGCTCACACTGAAAAAAAATATGTCTACAGATTAGTGGTGCTTTCTGAGATTCAGGAATACTTCTGGATGGCCAGATGGCAAAGTATCCAGGAAAATCTTTGGCAGTTTAGACCGGTAAACCAACATACTTGCTTCTGAAGAAGCCAAGTAGCACACTGTTTAGTTACATCTAGTTTTAATTACTGCAGCATGCTCTTCCTGGGGCTATTTCTGAAGTGTTTTTGGGAAGTTGCAGTTGTTCCAGGCTGCCTCGGTAAAAATGTTAGTGAGCACTTTCCATGAAATCATTAGATTGGATCTCACAGTGTCTGCACTCATCTATTGCTTCTAGGCCTAAATCAAAGTATTGGCAAGCCCTTTGAAGGACTAAATAGATTGGGTCCAAGTTGGTTGGCAGATCATCTCCAGACATGCTAGAGATAAGATAAGCAGCCATTCTCTGTCCATCCTATAGCAGATACTGGTTAACCAAATCCCTTTAAAAATCTATGTGTGAAAAGAAAACTTGCTACTATGCAAACATGGCTATTTAACCAACTTCTATGGATTGTCCACTAAGTTACACACATGTTAAAAATGTGACTTAAAGGAACTAGTTCTTTTCCAACAGTTCTTGCCCATTATTTTTATTGCTACAGGCAGCTTACATTTCTGATCTTTACCGGATCTTTAATATTCTCCCTATTGGTATCTATTTGTTCTTCTTCTTGCTGCCTTTTAGGACTCAAACAAGTAATGAAACAAATGGAAAATATGACTAAAGGATAAAATCCACAGTAGTAAAAACATAGGAAAATAGCAACGGTTAAAATTGTTAAATAAAATAAAGGACCACCTTCAGATTAATCAGCTCAGTTTGGCAAAAAATACAGGTTTTAGACCATATTAAAATTAATCAAAAAGAAAATGAAGCTCTGTTTTTTTTCCCTGGGAGCAAGGGTGAGTACTATCACAGAGAAGGCTGTTTCTCTTGGGCTTACCAGAGCATGTGCCTTGGGCAACCCTTAAAGAAAGTTAATTCTGCAATCTGCAGAACACCAGGTCAATGCTTCTTAAGTAAGATGCACCACCAAGCATTTGTGCCAAGTCTACTGACTTCCAGTTGGCAGAAGGCATGAAGAGGCATACATTTATGCCGCACGGAACTATGATATTCTGGAAGGATGAATCAGTATTTTAAAATAAAGGCTTATCCGTGACCTTCTTTGGAGATAAAAGTAATGCATTACCTAAGACAATCTGTATATAATTATGCAAGCTAAGATAGCAGGAAGACAAAATCCTTATGGCCATCTCTTTGGAAATGAGGTCAGCTAAAAAATAATCTCTGGGAAGATCAGTTTTGATTTTCTCTTTAAAGAGAAAGGGAAAGAAGGGTGCGACGAGTCGAGTTTCCCCATAACTGAAGTTCCAAGCTTCCACCTTGCACCAGCCCAAGCATTCTTATTTTCCAGGAGAACTGGCTGACAGGAAGAGTCAGGATTCATTATTAAAAGACAAAGAGACACATTATCTGCTCTTGTGCTGAAGGTATGTCAAAGACTTTCTGAAAAGTCCTGGCATTCCTTTCATGAGAAGGGATGATTTATTGAAAATTGCTGCCAGAACACATGCACACCCTGGCAGCGGCAAAGTCTATCCCCCGCCCCCCTCTTCCCTAATAATGTTCTTTTATCAGCATCTTAGGTCGTGTCTGCTTTCTCTTGTCTGCATGGAACTATGAGAATCAATACAATTTTTTCCAGATCTTCCCTACCCCCGGCTCCAATTGATTTTCTAAAATAGGCAGTTTTCCATCTGCTCCCCACCCTCTCTTTTTCATCTTATTTAAATAGTACTGAGTAGAAGAGTTAATTCATGTAGAAGTACAGTATGAACTGAAGGATGGGAGAGGCAGTTTGGTACAGTGGTAAGGCATCAGGCTAGAAACTGGGGGACTGTGAGTTCTCGTCTCACCTTAGGCAAAAGCCAGCTGGGTGACCTTGGGCCAGTCCTTCTCCCTCAGCCCTAGGAAGCAGGCAATAGCAAACCAACTTCTGAAAAGCTTTATTAAGAAAATCCCAAAGGTGTTTTTTTTTTCAAAAGGCAACTGGATTTTGTTTTTCCTTGAAGATGTTTTGCTTCTCATCCAAGAAGCAAAAAGAGCCTTGGTGGTGCAGGCTATTAAACGCCTAGCACTTAGTTCCAGCTGCCTGCAATTACTGCAGGCTCGAATCCCACCAGGCTCAAGGTTGACTCAGCCTTCCATCCTCTCAGGGTAGGTAAATTGAGGACCCAAGATTGTTGGGGGCAATAAGCTGACTTTGTAAAAATGCCACTTAGTAATAAGCAGGCATATACAATGGAATGAAGGCTATTGCTGAGCACATTGGGTTGTGCTCCAAACATTGTAAGCCGCCTTGAGTCTCTGGAGAAGGGCGGCATATAAATATGAATTTTTTTTAAAAAAAGCTTCTTCAGTTCTTCTTGGATGAGAAGCAAAACATCTTCAAGGAAAAACAAAGTCTAGTTGCCTTTTGAAAAAGCACCTTTGGCACAGTCATGACCTGGATGACTGAGAATCTCCATAGACATTTACTAAGAAAACTGCAGAGCTTAAAGGGACTTGCCTGGGATGGGGGATTGGATGTATTTGGTGTTCCCTTCAGACAGTCAAAGGGATGGGATCCAAAAATACAGCTTATGATGTACATCAGCTAGTATGTAATGTCCAGCCACCAATAAAATACCTTATAGGCATATCTTTTCAGGAGCATATGCCACTGGAATTTATTTTAATGTAAATAAATTTATGATTGCAGAACTAAATACTGTTCCTCAATTAATTTGGTTTCAGTGGGAATTATCTGAATACATATTTGATAATGTCTATTCATCAGGGATGAGCAACTTGTCACTCTCTTTATGTTTCATTACAAGATCCATCAACTCTTACCAGGATCACAACGGTGAAGGATGATAGCCACCTGCAGTCTGCAGTTGTATTATCAATGCACCTAGAAATCCTCTGCTTTACTGCCTATTGCACCCACAGCATGTCCTTCCAGTTCAAGGCTGGACTGCTGCCTGATCATCTGTCTCATGTTCTCTTCCATCTCGTCTCTTCCATGGCATTCTTATAGACTACCACTTCCATGACATGATGGAGCAGATGCTGGATGACACCGAACAGTACCAAAATGAGCAGGAAATAGATAACCAACCGTATGATAGTTCCAGGGATGGGATGCTGGCAGTATAACAACCGGTGATTGTGTGCAGGTCAACACAATGCAAAAGTCCTTACCTACTATGTTACGTCAGGGGAGTAACACAGCAGGAGCGTGGCAATCTGCTCTTCTGTGCTAATCAGCTGGGACGATAAAGGTCAGTACTGTGCATGGGCAGGCCCACATGATCATAGCACCGAACTGGTTCAGAGACAGCTGATCTTTGGAGCAAAGGGTTTGCCCAAACTAGTCCAAACCAGCAGAATCCCACCCCTGGAGAGCTCCAAGGTGCTTCATTTCAAGAGGCAACTGGACTTTCTGGTTTTTCTTTGAAGACATTTAGCTTCTCATGAAGGAAGCTTCTTCAGCTCTCACTGGATGGTGGGAAATGGAAGGATCCAGTCAGAGCTGAAGAAGCTTCTTGGATGAGAAGCCAATTGTCTTCAATGAAAAACTAGGAAGTCCAGTTGCCTCTTGAAAAAAGCACCTTTGGGACAACCATGACCTCGATGACTGAGAATTTCCATAGACAGCCATATAATAATCAAATGCAAGATGAGCTTCTCCACTGTACTATGCAATATCACCATATTGCATAGTACAGTGGAGAAGCGTGAGGTGCTGCATCTGAATAGCAGCCAAGACTATTGCCATTGTCCTCCTGCAGCAGGGCCATCAACTAAGGAGAGTCACACCTGCTTCTGGAAGTTAGCACAGTCACGGCCAATCTGCTCTTCCTTCAGCATCCATCTAACATGCTTCTCTTTCTCTCATAGCACCCGTTGCTTGCAGCATTGTCCCTGGCTTTCCAATCAGTGGTGCCACACAAAGAACCTAGGAGGGTGTCTCCCTTCACCACTCCAAGTAGGAACAAGTACTGCTGTTAAGGAGATTTGCCTCAAAACATTCCAGGAAGGCTGTCTTTGTGCAGCAGCTGAAGGACCAGACACACAAATGGCTTGCCTCATGAAAGCACAACTGTGACCTAGACACCACCACATGGACAACCAGGCATATCGTCAACCCCTTACCTCATGACATCTGGAACACAGCTGTAACATTGCACATTGCAGGATCATTATGCTTCCACTATTAGCCTTCAGATCACACCATTCTTTGTTATAGTGCAGCAGATAGAACAAGCAGGGGGATAGCCCTATAATCAATGGTGGGATTCAGCCAGTTTGCACCGGTTCATATGAATCGGTTGTTAAATTACACACACACACACCACTATCAAAGTGGGTCCTGGGTGCTGTGCTGCAATGGAGTAACGGGCAATAAAGCAGCCAGTGTGAGGGAAGAAGGAAGCCGCTTTCCCTCTTTCTTCTCCATGCTTCACCTCCTTCCCTCATGCTGACTGTTCCGTTGCCCATTTCTCCATTGCAGTGCAGTGCCCAGGATCCACTTTGATAGCAGGGGGTTGGTAATTTAACAACCGGTTCACCCAGGGTCAGGTTGGCCATTGTGGGAGGCTCATCCCGCATGTGTGGCGGAGCTGGAAGACGGGGATGGGCCATGTCTCCCACGACAGCCAACCTGACCCTGGGTGAACCGGTTGTTAAATTATTTGAATCCCACCATTGCCTGTAATCTTTATGTCCCATACAAGATTTGGCCTGCAGTGGGTTGTAGATTCAGGTAGTCCTCAACTTACAACAGTTTGTTTAATGACCTTTCAATGTTATAATGGCATTGAAAAAAGTGACTTATGACCATTTTTCACACTCACAACTGTTGCAGCATCCCCATAATCATGTGACCAAAATTCGGATGCTTGGGAACTGGGTCGTATATATGATGGTTGTGGTGTCCCAGAGTCATGTGATCTCAGAGTCATGTGATCCTCTGACAAGCAAATCAATGGGAAAGCCAGCTTCACTTAACAACCATGTTAGTAACTTAACAACAGCAGTGATTCACTTTAAAACTATGGCAAGAAAAGGTCATAAAATTGGGCAAAACTCACTTAACAACATACATTTCAGGCTCAGTTGTGGTTGTTAGGCTAGGACCACCTATACCGCTGCATGATATCTGTGAACAAGGGCCATAGTGTGCATTACTCAGAGCCAGGACTTGAGAGTGATGAACTGCCCAGAGAGTGGTGTAAAGCACTGTGGAGCGGTATATAAATCTAAGTACTATTAGTATTGAAGCCAAAGCATATTATGAGGTTCAAGCAATGACAGGACATTGATTAGTTTGGGTTGGTGTTGATTTAACTTGATTTTCCTACATGTCTCTGCTTGGTAACTTGTACAAGACTTTTGCCAAACTTTGCATGTAGGATTATCTATTCCTCCATGTCTCCCCCAACAAACAACAAATATGAAATTATATTAGTTCTGTAGGCCCTGAATCTTTTTTTTTAAATTCATATTTATATGCCGCCCTTCTCCGGAGACTCAGGGCGGCTTACAATGTTTGGAGCACAACCCAATGTGCTCAGCAATAGCCTTCATTCCATTGCATATGCCTGCTTATTACTAAGTGGCATTTTTACAAAGTCAGCTTATTGCCCCCAACAATCTTGGGTCCTCAATTTACCTACCCCGAGAGGATGGAAGGCTGAGTCAACCTTGAGCCTGGTGGGATTCGAGCCTGCAGTAATTGTAGGCAGCTGGAATTAAGTGCTAGGCATTTAATAGCCTGCACCACCAAGGATCTTTTGATCACCCTACATCTACCACTCAGTATTTCCAAGTGCTATGGTCAGAAGGAAGGCTACAGGAGCCCATCAGACCTCCTGCACCACAAACATACTCAATCCTTTGTCATTTATATATTCTACCTGTAGTAGGAAATGGAGGACCCATGCAACCTGGTATTATATTTTGGAAATCTAGCCTTTATCATGATATGCAACATTGTGTTACAATCAGCGCCTTTTACTTCTCAATGGTAGACAATGGCAGGAGTTGTTCTGTGGGTATCTGTGGGTATACCATATCTCTCAATCATCCCATTACAACATAGTGCACAACAACACAACTTACCAGTAGTTAAGTTCAGTTTCAACAGAGGGAATCAAGGCAGGGATATAAGCAACTCAGTAATCAGAGAGTGAACTTTCAAAAATTGCCAGTGCAGACTATTGTTCATGTTTCATGGCAGGATATTGGGGAAAGTTTTCAATTAGTAATAATCATGCCTCTAATTAACTTCATTAAATACCTATGATACTGCCACTGTGCAAAGATGCAATACCATCTAGGGGAAGAAGAGAAACAAAACTAGTGGAGTGTCATCAATGCAGTAGATTATGTCCTAGTGTCACCCCTAGTCCTACACATGGAGCAACATTTTCTGTATTCTTCTGATAAACTAGACTCCAGGAGTTTTAAGCTTTCAGCAGGAATATGTTGCATGGGAGACCAATATGGAAATTACATTTCCATGTACAGGAAGACAATTCTGCTATTAAGCTCACAGAGACCACTCTTGTTGAAAGGGTCAGGATGATATTGCCTCTGGGAAATCAGCATGGTAAGATGCCTATCACCCACCACTATACCAAGATGTTATCTTCTGAGATTTGCGACCTTACTGGTGAAAAATGAAATCAAGCCTTTGGATTGGAACACTGGTGCCTGCAGTGTGCGGTTGACTGGAGTGGCTTGCACCATGTTGGCCTGTGGTGTCACAGCAGACGGTGAGGACGGTGAAGGAAGTCACACTGGTGGGTCTGTTTTCATTGCTTTGTCAGGAAAATGTTGGGTCAACTGTTAACATTCCAACAGACCCATCATTTCTCAGCTGCAGAATTGTCCGGCAATACCACCACCCCCATATCTGGCAACTCATGGGACTATCCAGCATGGTGTTAATGAGGATTGCTGAACCTCAAGTTGCTATGTTTATGGACAAAAATAAAAAGGGTTGCCAGTCAAAAATTGTTAAGGCAACCTCTGAGCTGATCACATGATACTCGTTAGAATAACCTACTTCAATCCTCACTTTCATAAGCAAAAGAGGAGCTCAGGATTATGCTTGGTCCCTGATGTGCTCAGTGTGGGGTACCTGCCAGGGAAAGAACGGAAAAGATGAGAAGATCATCTCCTGTGCTATCTTGCCAACTCAATATCCCACCTGCAGGCCCACTATGTACTCCTTCCACTGCTTTCTGTGTGGTGTACAGGGAGGAAGCATGAATAAAAATATATGGTAAATATATATATTTATTCTTAGCATGAATAAAAATATATGGTAAGCAGAAGTAACGTTTGGACTGTGGCACAAAACATGGTCAGGGTTTCCTCATACAGCAGTTGTTCACTGCTGTATAAACTGGAAAGCAACAGCAATAGTACTTAAGACTTATATACATTGCTTTACAGCCCCCTCCAAGTAGTTTACAGAGTCAGCATATTGCCCCCAACAATCTGAGTCCTCATTTTACTGACCCCGGAAAGATAGAAAGCGGAGTCAACCTTGAGCCAGTGAATTGGCTCAAGGGCCTTGGTGGTGCAGGCTGTTAATAGCCTAGGACTTAGTTCCAGCTGCCTGTAATTATTGCAGGCTCGAATCCCACCAGGCTAAGGTTGATTCAGTTTTCCATCCTCTCGGGGTAGGTAAACTGAGGACCCAAGATTGTTGGGGCAATAAGCTGACTTTGTAAAAATGCCGCTTAGTAATAAGCAGGCATATACAATGGAAGGAAGGCTATTGCTGAGCGCATTGGGTTGTATCCCAAAAATTGTAAGCCGCCCTGAGTCTCCGGAGAAGGGCGGGATATAAATATGAATTTTAAAAAAATTGTACTGCTGAACTGCTGGCAGTCGGCAGTCAGCAGAGTTAGCCTGCAATACTGCGTTCATACCAGTTCATAAAGCAATACATAATCATGGAGAATGAGGCCAGGGGATACAAAATAAATATCAGTTAAGTCAGTGGTGGGATTCAATTTTTTTTTACTACTGGTTCTGTGGGCATGGCTTGGGGGGCATGGCAGGGGAAGTGTTATGTATGCAGGTTTGAATGTCATTGGTTTAGTTTGAACTGTTCTTGTAAAATGTCAGAAATGATTGGTTTAAAAATCCGTCTCTGAGCTGTAAGTCACAATAAACTAAGAGCTGTAGAACTCACGCATCTGTCTCTCATGCAAACTTAACACTGGCGACGAAGGTGGGATCTCCCTGAAGAAGAAGGCAACGCTGAACAGAAGAAGAGAGAGATGGCTGCGCTGAACACCCCCCAGCCCCATTCGATCCGACGGCAGAAGACTGGGACTCATATGGATCGCTTCCAAATGTATTTGGAGGGAAACGATCTCGCCGACATTTCCGAGAAGTGGAAGAGGGCGGTCTTTCTCACGACTGCGGTCGGCAGTTTTCAAGATGGCGAAGGCATTGGCGGAGCTGCAGACGGAAGGTAATGGAATGGCCCGACTTAGAAAAACTGTTAAGAGCCCATTACGCGCCACAAGTATCGTGCCTCATTAAGAGACACGAAGTTTTACCATCGCGATCAAGGGGAAAGAAAACGTAAATGACTTCATGGCAAGTTTAAGGAACATTGGGGTGCATGTGAATTTAACAACTTAGAAGAGGCCATGCGCGATCGATTTGTTCTAGGCCTTAAAGATAAGGTATTACAGAGCAAATTATTAATGAGACCTAAGATCACGCTGAAGGAAGCAATAGAAGAGGCCTCTTGGCAGAAGCCACCAAGTCCTCAGCAGCAGCCATGAAGAAAATTAACAAGGCCTCCAGCCATCCTGATGTGGAAAAGTCCACAACAACTCAAGCAAATAGATTCTGAGTCAGACTGTAGTGAGGTGGAGGAAGGAATTTATAGACTCAGAATGGAGAGGAAAAAGAAAGACCGGGAGAAAGAGGCAAGATTTTTACTGCAGAGGTTGTGGGGAAGCCACCCTGCACTGAATGCAAGTTTTTGATACCATCTGTCTCCAGAAAAAGAGGTCACCTAGCAAGAGTCTGCAAATCATCCAGAACTCCACCCCACAGAAGAAAGTTTCCTGACAAAGAATTCAAGCCTAACAACTTCAGTGAGAAAATGGGGAGAAGCACAGAAGCAAATGGGAAGAATGAAACTCATCAGTCACCATTGGTCATTCTTCACCCTTAAGAAGCAGAAAAGTACATGTGAAGGTACTAATTGAAGGAAGGCCTTGCCAAATGGAAGTGGACTCAGGCTCCTATTTATCTATGGTGTCATGGGACACTATTCACAGACTACTCCCAAACATTCAGAAGAAACATTTCCAGAAGCAAGCACTGACTCTTAAAGACTACCAAGGGAACAAGATTCCAGTAGTTGGAACAAGAGAATTCAACATGAAGTTCAAAGGCCACACCAAACGTTTGCCCCTGACCATCGTGGACAAGGATCGCCCAAGCTTGCTGGGACTTGAGTGGTTCAATCCACTAGGCATCAGGTGACTGGCATCAATCACGTGAGCAACACTGAATGGGAGGAGGCCTTGAAGTCTGAGTTTCCAGAGGTCTTCAGCGACGGATTGGGCAAGTATATGGGGACCCCTATCACTTTCAACCTAGATCCCAAGGTGCCCCCAATTGTTTAAAGCCCAGAAGGGTCCCATTTGCCTTAAAGGAAAAATTGATGCACAATTAGATAAACTAATAGCTCAAGGAGTTTTAGAGCCCACTGACCACTCCAGATGGGAGACACCCATAGTCACACCAGTCAAGACTGATGGGTCAGTAAGAATCTGTGGAGACTATAAGGGGACATTGAACCATGCGCTTCAACAGAGCGCATATCCAGTTCCAGTGGTGCATCATTTATTACATTCACTTGGCAGGGTACAGTCTTTGCCAAATTGGATCTGGCCCAGGCATATCAACAACTAACAGTTGATGATGCCACTGCAGAGGCCCAAACCATTGTGACTCATAGAGGTGCCTTCAAATGTAAAAGGTTACAGTTTGGAGTAAGCGTGGCACCAGGCATCTTCCAAAGCCTTATGGAAAGGATGCTCCAAGGACTGCCAGGGTAGTGCCTTACTTTGATGATGTGTTAATCTCTGCTGAAAATGACACTCAATTACAAGAGAGACTCAGAGAAGTCCTTACCAGATTCAAGAAAGCGGGTTAAAAGTCAAGGAAGAAAAATGCACTCTTAGAACTGACAAGGTTGAGTTCTTGGGCTATATGATTGACAAGCATGGCATCCACCCTACAGATGCCAAGGTTCAAGCAATCAAAGAAGCCCCTAGACCAAAATGCAAAACAGATTTGCAAGCCTTCCTTGGACTTATTAACTTTTATCACATGTTCCTACCTCAGAAGGCAACCATTGCAGAACCATTACACAGATTATTGGACAAAAATCTGTTTGGGTCTGGGGCAGGAAGGAACAATCAGCATTTAACAATATTAAAAGACTAATCACGTCTGATGCTGTACTGATACAGTTCTCTGAGAATTTGCCTGTTGTACTGACTTGTGATGCATCCCCTTTGGAGTGGGGGTTTGAGCCACAGGCTTCCCAGCGGGAGGGAAGCCCCTATTGCATTTTACTCGCACTTTGACCAAAGCAGAGAGGAATTACAGCCAATTGGACAAGGAAGCATTGGCAATTGTTGCAGCTGTCAAGAAATTCCATGAGTATCTATATGGGAGAACATTTACCATTGTCACAGATCACAAACCTTTGTTAGGCATTGTGGCAGGAGACAAACCTACACCCACTATCCTGTCACCAAGAATGCTGAGGTGGACTGAATTTCTTGCTGCTTATTCATACAAGCTCATCCACAAGCCTGGCAAAGACATTGGCCATGCTGATGCTTTGAGTCGCTGCCCACTTCCGTTTCACACTGAGGACTTTGAACCTGAGGCACACTTTTCCTAGAAACTGTTGCCAAGCTTCCAGTACACGCTGCTGAAATTGCCAGAGAGACTGCCAAAGACACTTTATTGGCTCCTGTTATAGGCTGGATTAAGAAAGGTTGGCCTTTTCAAGATCTACCTCACCTTGCCCAACCTTTTAAATCCAGGCAAACTGAATTATCTGTATTAAGAGGATGTATTTTGTGGGGTAACAGGGTGGTTATTCCTGCAAAACTGCAAAAAGAGGTTTTGGAAATGTTACATGAGGGTCATCCAGGTATTGTAAGGATGAAGGGATTGGCCAGGAGTTATGTATGGTGGCCAGGTATTGACAAAATGGTTGAAAACTGGGTTGCATCTTGTCCCAACTGTCAGGTAGTCAGGCCTGCCCCACCTCTGCCCCCACACAGGAATGGGAATGTCCTAGGGGCCCATGGTCTAGGATTCACATTGATTTGCTGGCCCTACCAGAGGGCACACCTTCCTTATTATAGTAGATGCATATTCCAAATGGCTAGAGGTCATCCCTATGGCATCCCCCACCACTGATGCTGTCATCAAGCAGCTTAAAAGCTTTTTGTAACCCACGGGTTACCTGATGTTCTTGTCTCTGACAATGGCCCTCAATTTACATCCAACCTTTTTGAATCCTATCTAGCACAACAGGGTATCAGACATGCCCTGACTGCCCCTGGGCACCCTTCGCTAACGGCCGGGCTGAACGATGGTACATTTTACCAAAGAAAAGCTTCAGCAATTGGGCCCTGGGGACATCACTGAGAAAGTTGAAAAACTTCTTAGTGTTCAGCACATCACTTATCCCCAGCTGAATTGTTGATGGATAGGAAACTCAGGTGTTCCCTTGACCGCCTCCATCCCACTTACGCACCCAACGTACCACTTGATTCCACTAGCAAAGTTCGACATTCAGTGTGGGTGATTCTGTTTATGCTAAGAACCTTATGGGTGAACCTTCATGGATTCCTGCTGAAATAACTCAAATCACAGGCCCTCGTTCTTACAGGGTGCAAACAGAGGATGGAGTCCTCTGGAGCAGGCACATTGATCAGCTTAGATCCAGATTACCTCAGGAACATCGCAATTGTTCCTCTCTAGTTCCCATACCTAATGCCTTTTCTAGGGGAGGGGAGGAGCATGAGGATAATCAGCAAGCAAGAATCAACCCCATGTGTAACGAACCATTACGACAGGAACCATCCCAAAACCTGTCACAATGCCAAAATCCATCCTTACAAGTGGAAGACTGCACATCACTACCTGACTTGGGTGCTGACATTGTGTTGGAGATGGTTTGGGAGGAGAGACCAGATTGTAACAATCAAACAGGGTCTTCTTCCACTGGAAGCCCGAGTAGGGAAATGTCAACAGACACATTTCCTCTCTCACTAGGTGAGAACAAAACTTCTGAACCACGAAGGTCTCAACGTACACGTAAGAGCCCTACCTATTTAAAAGAATACATTAGATAGGTTGGGGTTTGAGTATGGACTGAACCTAGTGGGGAGGGGTGTTACATATGCAGGTTTGAATGTCATTGGTTTAGTTTGAACTGTTCTTGTAAAATGTCAGAAATGATTGGTTTAAAAAGTGTGGGAAAATCCTGCACTCTGATTGGCTGGCAACTGCGGCTGCTGGCTATAAGTAGCAGTCGCAGCCCAGCCAAATTGGGTCTGTTATGAGCTGTAGTCACTAATAAACTCTTCACCAAAGCACTCCGCATCTGACTCTTCATGCAAACTTAACAGGAAGATACTGTAAAATCTCCAGTCAGAGGTGCTTTTTTTCCGGTTCTCTGAAGTACTCAAAATTTCCACTACCGGTTCTCCAGAACTGGTCAGAACCTGCTGAATACCACCTCTGAGTTAAGTGACATTCCTTCCAATATGGTTTCCACCCTTCCTACCCACCCTTACTTTATGGTACTTTATGAATAAATGGATTGCTGTTGGCTTTCCTTAATGCCCATGGAGAACCAGTCCATCTTTAACCTTTTAAATTCATTTTGGGTTTGATATGATAGCCATTCAAAGCTGTCCTTTCCAGATACACTCAAGGAAATGCTACCAAACTGTGGCTGGCAAATAGCTGTTGCTACCAAATTAAAGACCCACCACAGAAGGATCTTGATTTCCTTACGTGTCAGTTCTACCAGCAGTGCCATGAGAGAAGAAGAGGGCAGGAAGTCTGTGGGCCTCTCTTGTAAACACTTTTGAGCACATAGAAATAGTATAGTTAGCGATGCGCCTGCTTGGAAAGCAGGGGATTCAATGTGAACGGATAGTTTGCAGTGATGATGTTGAGAAGGACAGTGGGTTGTTGAGATGGCTGGTGTTAGGAATTTGCTTTCCAGCCTCATTGGATACGTGCGTATTAAATATAGAAGTATACGTCTCTATCTTTGTCTCTGTCTCTCAGTATTATGCATGTATAAACAGAGAGAAGTAGATGGGGAGTGACCACAAAATGACATTTGATGGGGAAAAAAAAGGAGTTGGCATTCTAATTGGACACTGGAACATATTGGCATTTCATGCACATAAACAAGAACATGCACAAAACAAAGAAACAGATTACATTGGGGAAAACTGACATCAAGTACGGGAATACTTATCCAATAATTGGTTACAGGATAAAAAGAAACTTTTTTTAAAAAAAGAAGCAGCAGCAGCAGCAATGGTGCACCAACTAGACTGGCCCGAGATGCTGACATGGCAGCCCCTCACGGTTGGGGACACACACAATCTGGGTTCCTTACAGTGCTGCAATGAATGAGAGAAGGGACTTAGACACTGGACATGAAGCAACTGCACCATAAAAGCCCAAATGAAATATCGGCAGTGACACAATTACCAGCAGCACTGTCCTGAGAATTTGATACGCAGATCTTCCCTAAATTCAGTGGAATTTATCTTATTTAGTGCTATAGCTGAAGAGTGATGCAATTCTGGTTGGATTTGTCTTTTTCCATACAAAGAAAAAAGGCCCTACTTCTGGCATGTCACCTTGTTAGAAGAATTATTATCTCTGACCACAAAGTCAAAATTGGGGCGGTGAGAAGCATCAGCATAGGCTGATAGATGTATTAGCTTCCAAAGTGTGCAAAAACAGTTTCCCCAATTATTGTAATAATATAATATGAAACATTAGAAGGGGTATTGTACTGGAAGCCATTGATCTCATTCAAGATCACATAAATCCTGACAATTTTAGAAGGACTAGGTTTTACTCATTATTAATCATCATAAATTAGGAAAGGAGAACAACATTGAGGACATGATGGAAAATTACAGACAGATACGTGTTCTCATTTTTACTTAATTGATGAATGTTTCTTCTGTCTTCCCACTTTCGGGTTTATTCTGTAGCTCCTTAGGCTCAACTATTCTTTAAAGCTTGAGTTGAATTTTTTCTCTATCTTAATTAAATCCACATATTTAAAATAAAAGACTCAGCTTTTTTTTTCCACAGAAGGTTTCTCATTCCATGGAAAGGGTTCCCTCCCCCATCTTTTAAAGTCCTACCCCCTCTTCGCTCCAGAGATACTAGTTGAAGGACTAGAGAAACAGAGAAATATCAGGAGTGCCATGTCTTCCATTTCAAATTGCTTTCCTCTTCACTACAGTGTTTATTGATTTTTTTTTGCAATGTTAACTTCATCTCCCTTCCACCCTTCTCTCCCCAACCCCAGTACTAGATTAAAATCTGAAAGGTATTAAATTTGGCATGAAAGATGCAAGTAGAAGGGGGAGAAAAAGGAGAGAATCCTACGCACACATATTGTTTGCAGGAAGGGTTCAGAATGATTTCCTGGAAAAAAAAATAAAGATCCATGGTTGTAATATCTTCATTTTTTCTCCCTCTCTCTCTTTTGTCTTCAAGGTGATGACACCTTATCATTGGCAATCTTGATTGTCACTTTCCATAGCTTGCCTATTATAGTCAGCCAGAGAAGTGCAGACAAGGAGAAGGAAGGGAGGGGGAAGATGGCACCAAAGTTTTTATTTTTAATTTTAATTTTAAAGTAGCATCCTGTGGTAGTCAAAACACTGCACAGACCTTTCTAAGGAAGCAGAAGCATTTACTCCTGTGTGCTACAAGCTTTCTCCTTTTGTGTCTCTCTGTTGAGTATATATCACACACGCACATCTACATGTATATACATACACACACGCACACACATGCTAGGAGAAGAAATCAAACGACAAAGAGTCTTTATTTCCGGGAGAAGACTTCAAAATACGTGCTAGAAATGGACAATTTGAGTCTTTTTTCTCCCCTCACCCTCAAACGCAAGCTAAAAGAGGAGGGAGGGGGATTAAAATCAACCACGTGGTAGATCTGAGCTTTCCTTTTCCTTTTTATTATTATTTTTTCTTTTAAGATACACTTTGCAACCTCCAGTTCCATTTGTGTTCTTTCTCTCTGCTCAGGGGGGGGGTGGGGGTGGAAGAAGGAAGGAAAAAGACTAAGCCTCTTCTAGATGGACGCATCTCAGGGATCAGCTTAGGGGACAGAGACAAGGCGCATCTCTGGAGGCGCTCAAGCCCGGTGGTACAGATTTTATTAGAACTTGTCAGGTCTGGTGGCAAAGGCTCTGGTGACCCAGCAGCGTAGAGAGGGGGCTTTCTCTCAGCATCTCCAAGACTAACAAGGGTTGGAGTTTACAAGCAACAGCTTAGGATTGGGAAACCTCTCCAGGTCGCTTATTTTTTTTCCAGCTCTGCCAACCTCAGGAAGCCGGGGAGTGCCTCAGAAATCAAATCCCAAGAGGACTCAAGTTTGTAACCATCTTCCTCTTCTCTCATCTTCTTCACCACCACCACCTCCTCCTCCACCATCACCATCTCTAGCTTTCTTTCCCCCTCCTCTTATTCTCTTGCCTTCGGCCCCCCTTTCTCCCCCCACGTTGTTGTTGTTAGAAAGCCTTCTTGCACCCCCTGGTGCTCTTGCGTTTTGTGTGGTAGGCAAGGAGATTGTCTTCTCTCTCTCCTTCTCTCGCTCCCTCTGGTTGCTCATTATTCAGAGAGAGACACACAGAAGGTTGAGAGAGAGAGAGAGAGAGAGAGAGAGAGAGAGACGGATATCTCAGGTCATCTGCAGCTGCAGCAAACCAGTAAGGGGGAGAGAGAGAGAGAGAGAGAGAAGAGAGGGAGAGAGAGAGGGAGAGGGGGGAAAAAGCAGGGAAAAAGATGGCGATTCTCCATTGCTGAGACCTGGCAAGGAGCACATGAGTCTAGCAAAAACAACTTCCACAACAATTGCAAGCAGGAGAAGGAGAGAAAGGAGAGCCGTGGAAAGCGACCAACGCCAGCGCCAGGACCTTCCTGCTGTAAGTTCTTGCAATTAAAGCCCATCGCGGGTCTAAGCTATGGGAACGGGGAAGAAAAAGCCTTCTTTTGGCTGTCCCACCACCTTGGAAAAGACAGGGAGATAGACCTCCTCTCATAGCCCCTGATCCATTCATTCCGGCAAGCCAGAAGAAGAAGAAGAAGCTGAAGAAACAGAAGAAAGTGTGTGTGTGTGTGTGTCTGTGTGGGGGGGAGGGGGGCGACCCGAAGTAGTGGTGGGAAACGATGGTTTTGTTAAAGAGAAGAAGTCTCTTGTCTCTTAATGGGGGAGGAGGAGAAGAGGAGGAGGAGGTGGTAGTGGAAGAGCCGGTGGTGGGAGGAGGAGGAGGAGGAGGAAGGCAGTTAATTAATTTTTTGTTGTTCTTGCATTAAGGTGGGGGGGAGAGATAAGTGAGAGGAGCGGAGCTCAGAAGTGTGTGGGGGCAGTTGGGGGTTGGATGTGGGGAAGTGATTGGATCACAGGCGGGAGAGGTGGGAAAAAAACAGATCCGAGCTCTGAGCTGACTCGACCCAGCTATGTGGTGACCTCTTTCTTTTTCTTTCTTTGCTTTCTCTTTCTCTCTCTCTCTTCCTCCACCTCTCCTTGCAAATCTGGTCCCTCTCTCAGGCAGGTATACTGGGTCTCCCCCCCCCGTCCCCTCCTACAACCGGTGTGGATATATGTATGTGTATATGTGTATATAGATATAGATATATGCGTGTGTACACACGAGAGCTCCCGCCTTTCCTGAAGTTGATATAGTGGGGGTCTTCCCTTTGGCTGCGGTTTCTGAAAGGGTTGGAGGAGAACAGCGGTTAAGCTGGAGAGAAGCCATTACACACGTCCTGCTCTTTCCTTTGAGAGACAGAAGGGGAGAGAAGAAAGAAGGGGAAAAGGGGGTGGGGGGTGGGAGGACAGAGACCTTCACTTTTTGTTCAGTTCCGTGGTGTCTATGGCTTTCTAGGGAACGAGAAGCAGCTGAGCTTCCTCCCCCCCCATCTCCTTCATTTCCCCCTTTCTTTCTTTATCTCCTTGTCCTCCATTTGCAAGCTGTCTGCGTTGGTTCCAGTCCAGATTCCAAAATACAAAGCTACTTCTCTTTTTCGCGCACACACACACAAACACCGCCTTTCTCCTTTCTTTCTTTTTTTTCCCCTCTCTTGGAGAGACCTTCTTTCTTTAAGCTTGGTAGTTTCTGGGGGAGGGGAGCAGAGGTGTGTGGGGGGTGGGTGGGAGGGAGGAATCTCTTCTTGAAGATCCTTGAGATCTGTTCCTTTTGTACCCTGGAGAAAGTTTTCTCCTCTTGGTTTTTGAAGGACCTTCTGGTAAAGGGGAGGGAGGAAGGTGGTGAGATATGGAGTTGCTTTCTGCTGTTGCTTTGTATGCATGGCTGTTTGTCTCATGAAGCTACTTGCATGCCTAAGAGGAAATGAATAGTTGGACAGAGGGCTGTGATCTGAGTCAGGTAAGCCATGTCATGTTCTCTAGCTCCACCAGAAAATGGAGGAGAGGGAGAGCAAGGACAGGCTTTTAACCACCAGACAAAGCTGAGATGGGAAGTGCTCATGCAATTATGGATGTTTCTCCATTTTTTTCCTCTGAAGGTTTGTTGGCAAAGCCTGGCTTTGACAAGATTTTTCCTTCAGCAAGCAACGTTTTTTGATGTCTCTTCTCTTCCTGCCTCCAGGAAATGGATGATTTGAGGAAGTTTCATAGATTCTTTTCATAGAATCTCCAGAGACAGTCAGAGAAAGAGACGGAGAAAGAAAGAAAGAAAGAGACCTGTCTTCTAAAAGGACATGTTTTCTGCCCTGTCTCTTACAGTTTCATTTTGCAACTAAGCCTTTTTATTCTTTCTTTTCTTTTCTTTCTTTTTGGTTGAACTTCATGGCATTCAAGTGAATGTGATTCAGTTGATCAAAGACATGTTTGGATTTTTAAAGAAAAGGAATAGTTTAGTGTATCTGATGAGGCAGTGTTCTTCCTCAGTATATGACATGAGAATCAATGTCAATCAAACCTCAAGATGGTCTTGCGGTGGTCATTCCAATTTGGGAACCATGATAGTAGGCTGCCTTCTAGAACCATTGTAATTTGGGCCTGTATATCTTATTATACCTACTCTTGGTATTGTTGCTGGGTTTTTTTTAAATCTAAATGGGCCATTGTTAGATCTCTTGAAATTCCATGAGGCACCTTATGGATTCATTTGTGATAAAGAGGCAAAACCTCAGTTCTTACAAATGGTGACATTTCATGTGAATTTCCATTATGAACCAATCATGTCTGAATATATTTAAATCTGATTTCAGTAAATCTGTATCCAGGATTAAATCCCACTGAGTTGTATAGATCTAGGATTAATTTTTTTACACTCATATCAACATTATTTAAAATGTCTTTAATCTAGATTATGAACTCAGTTGATAAGTAATTAGGGGTTCCTAAGGGTTTTTTTAAATAGTATGTCAGTGCAGGCAAAACATGAAGTTTTTGCTCTCCATATATATCACATGTCAAAGTTTTATTTGGACTACTTTAAGGTTTGTGTGGAAGAAAAATATGTAGCAGTATATGTAACATTTAAGTTTACCTTTTAAATTCTCTAGAACTAATGACCATTAGAATTTCCTTATGAGGTTAAATTTCTCTTTCAAAAATCAATAAAATTTCAACAGTAAACTATTGAAAATAAGGTAACGAAAATATTTGACATGTTTAAAGGAGTTTGGGTTTCCATAATGAGCAGTAAAACTGGAAAAGCAAACCAGGTAATGCTGCCAGATAGATTTCTGTGCATGCCACTGATAGCTGGAAGTCATAAGAAAATAATGGCTCATTCACCTTGTCAGTATAATTGTAGCTAGTAAACTGACAAAACAATATTCTAAAAACTCTTATACAACTCTTGATTATAAATAGATAACTTTTGGTTCTGTTTACTTCCCAAGCTTATGAAATTCATGTTCATAGGGCCATCCTTGAAACAAAGCACAGTGTTATCTGGGCTTTATGCTTAAACTTTAAGCTGGGTGTCTTATGATGGGGTCTTTGGGAAGGCCCGTTCTGTGGATGCCCTTGAATTTACACCTAGTCTAGTGGGTACCATAATTGACACCATCATTTATTTTAATCATAATTTTTTTTAAAACACTTAAAGTATTTGGGTTCATACACTGTGCCAAGTCAAAACAGATACTCTGGAGTGAATCTCTGCCAATTAATATATCTGTTCTTGATTTACTTAAAAATATTAAGTCCTGTTTTTTCTTTTTTTTCTGTGATGGATTTATTCATGCTCCGCTTCTACTTATAAGAAAATGTACCCTTTTAATATTACACAAAATTACATATACTTTTTATCACACTTTAAGGTAAAGATAAATCAGACATCACTTAAAGGCATCCTTTGTAGACATTCAAGAAAATTGCTATAAAAAATGTAAAGGTCATTTGCATGACAGATTTTAAGTGAAACACCATTTGTAGTCAATGATGGGTGTTCTTTAAAAAAAAGGAAAGAGAAAGACTCAAGTTTCTTCCCATTAAAACTACTTAAGACAACTTCTAGCAGGAATTTAGCAGTTTTCTTTGCTTGCCCAAGCAAATATTCCAATTGTACTCTATTAGCAAACTGTGAAGTATTTAAGAGCTCTTACTCTTGACTTAAATTGAGTGTGGGTTTCTTTTCTTTGATGTCATATGATTAGGATGTTTCACCTATTTCCATCTTAAAGACATTGCAGTCACCTAGATGAAAATAAATGCACACATTCATATATGTTGGAATTTATCTCTTTCTTCTAATTTTGTCCTTAGGCTATTTGGTGATTGAGTCCTTTGATTTTTGGTTTTGTCTTCCAGACAGCTGTATTCTTTTTCTTTACCAATAATACGTTATCTTCTTTCTGATTTTTTTTTTTAAATTGTGGCGGCTCAGAGTAGCTGTGGAGTTGGATGGCCTCAAAACTGAACTAATAAAAACATTGATACATCACCTTTTTGGTCCTCTGAAAAAGTGGAGATGTTATTTCTTAATAACATGCTATTATAGAATGTTTTATTATTACAGAATGTTATTCATATAGAAAAGAACTATATATAATGAGGAATTTGATATATGAATAATGAGTAAATATCAGCATGGATAAAAGTGTAGTTTCTTGAAGTTGTGTTTTTTTAAAAGTACAGTGAAGTTCAGTAGGAGGAATGACAGCAAAAAAGGTCATTCAGAATGTATGTGATTGCTATAAATTATATTCCCTTTCTGTTTGTTCTTGGAGTCAAATTATATAAAATATGGCAAATTCCCACTTAAATTGCAACCTCCTACAATAAGCTTCTGTAGTTTTTCAACACTCGTCTATAGTATCTGTTTTTCTTAATGATTCCATTAAAATGGAGTCCAGATAATCTCCCATATAAGCAAGAGGAAACAAGGAGCCTTGCATATTTTATGCATTAAGGTGTAAATGATGGGGAAGATGATGAAAATAAAGATTTGAGGGCAAGATTATTTCTCTTAATGTTGAGTTAAAGAGGTGTTAAACATTTGTTGTTTATTCAGACCTTTGCAAGTTTTTGAAACGAGAAAAAACCAAAAAAACCAACGTATAACAGTGTGAAGAATTCTTTAAAAATTAACAGAATTGCTCCCTAATTTCAATTCTTTATAATAGCCTCCCTGCATTATTAAAACAATTCTAATAAAATTTTATAATTTTATCCCCAGTTGGAATGATTTTAATTCAACTCTTGCCTTAATTTGTTAAAGTATGTTGCATTACCTTCTCATTTGACATTGCAATGTAGAAAATAAACTATTTTTGATAGTTGAAGGGATGGAACCTTAGGGTGACGATTCATGATAAAATTTATTATATACACTGGAATACATATATTCAGTTACTCCTTTGTAACACTTACTTGCAAACCATCAATACATTTAACTACCAGAAAGGCATAATTGAATAATAGTGATCCAAGTTCAAATTTTTAGCTAAGGGTGACAGGAAACAAAAATATTTTGTGGAACAGATATTCTTAGTGGGAGGGTGGAATAGATATTCTTGAGAGAAAAAGGATAGAGTTCTGCACACTTTGAAAGTTAGTAGGAGAAAAAAATACCTTAACCTCTTGTACAAACATAGCATCTCTCCTGTTACTTAAACCACCATCTGTCCTTTAAGTGTTACATATATATTTGAGGGATAGGAAGGAAGCTTACGTGATTTGTGAGGTCCAAAGCATTCACATCCTTTAAAAAGGGCAGTACTAATTGACGTAAATTTCTATATTGTACAGTAGTATGTTTATAGATGCTTTTCAAAAAAGCATTAATTTCATTCTTAGCAACTTGTATAACAGTTTTCTTTTGGGATAACATTTGTCTTGAGTTAAATTTCTACAGTGTACGGTACAGATGTTAATATTTTGCCTTTTTGTCCAACCGGCACCATTAGTCGAACTGACAGCACAGTATGATTTTTGATACTTATTGATTGATTGATTGATTTGATCAAACTTGGAGGAAGTGCGTGGGAAGTCTGTTTATGTACATGTTAACTAAGAGTTGAAAACTCATACTAAAATAGTAGGGATATGTAGAACAGCCTTCCCTAGAAAATTTGAGTGTTGAATTCCAACACATCTAGATAACACTTTGTTGGGATAAGCTGCTAGGGAAGATCCTTTTGCACTGATACCCTAGGAAAGTCATCCTTTGTTATGTTAATTTTGAAGATTTTGAAAAATATGTTAATTAGCTGCATTTTCAGTCCATTTCTGGAAAATATTTCAACAGTTGCAGGAATTGCTCTTGATTTGAAGGCTACCTTTTTCCTGAATCAGACTGTGCTACTGCTCAGATGCGATAGTGTTGATTTCTACCATAAGACTTGAGTTGCAGAAAAGTATTTTCCAACTTCTGCTATCAGAGACACCGCTGTTGATATTTATATAAAGTATGAAAAAGTATTCCACTTTTGCATATGAGGAGACAGAAAAATCAATCAAGTTCCATGGTATCCTTCCATGGTAGCACAGTGGTTAAAATGTGATATTGCAGGCTAATTCTGTTGACTGCCAGGAGTTCAATTCTCCCTAGGTCAAGGTTGACTCAGCCTTCCATCCTTCTGAGGTGTGTAAAATGAGGACCCAGATTGTTGGGGGCAATATGCTGACTCTATAAACCAGTTAAAAAGAGCGGTAAAACACTGTGAAGTGCTATTACTATACTTCTTGCTTTGGCAGGAGGTACTGCTGTTGGTGAATCCTGTCCAACTTCAGAACAGTTGATCAATGACTACTCCCACCATGCTGCAAGGTTGTATACAATAGTATTTGGAAAACTGCAGGATTATAACTTCTGGGATCTTCTTTACCTGTCAGATTAATAGAAGATACATTAAGGAATCCTGGTGCACTCTAGTAGCAGCCTTGGGATAATGTCACTGTGGACATGCTAGTAGGATAAGGTCAGTGCATACATATTAGATGAATAAGACCTTGTTTCATCACTTAATGGACATACTGGTTATGATGGCTTACTTTTTCAAGAAGTATTTCAGTCTCTTGTGTGAAAAAGAATAGCAATTTCTTATCTGTTTGGGCCTTTGTCAGAGCTATGGTTAATCCTGAAGATCCTGAAATGAGATAGCATTTAAGAAATTCTTAATTGCAAGGAGTGGTAGCAATTGCACTTGGAAGATTTAGAGTGCAATAGAAATATATTACAATGAATTGCTTGGAAAGTCGTTCTGCATAGATATGTATTTAAGAAGTCGAACATGCACAAATACTATCTATAGCAAAAGACTGCAACAACTTTAGATGATCTGCTTCTATAAATAACCAGAGGTGGCTTTTCAGACCATATGTTTTGGATGTTTTTGGAAATGTGGCCTTGAAGCTGTGGTTTTTGTATATGAGTACTAATGAATTTACTGATGATCTGATATGAGTTACGAAAGTGGTCCTTTCTCTAAAAATTTGCAAGTTTCAACTTAAATATGAAATCATGCCTACATTGTTGCAATTGTTTATTGTGGTCTTATAGGTCTCTTGAATTTTAGAAAGATTTAAAAATATCTTCTTAGGTTGTAGAGGTGAACTTTTAGTCGTTGAAAAGTTAGAATTAAAACCGTACAGTTTCCCCCCATTGTTTAAAAAAAAATAAGCTGTTTGGGACACTGAGAAACGTAAAGGTGTTGGGAGAGTCACAGTTAACATTGCAATGGATGAACCTCACCATGGCAATATTCCAGATGAGTTTACTGTTGAAAATAAAATGTTCCAGAAGAACTGGGAGAACAGGAAAGAAGTTAAAATAGCATAGTTTGTATGCCAATCCTGAGAGGAGGAGGAGAAAGGGAGACAGAAGGTAATTATCACTACGTTGACAGTCGTGTTGCTTGAAAGAACACAATTTCAGAGGTGCATTTGAATGATTTCTTTCCTTCGTCCCAAAATGGTCTCTGAATCATTTTTATGCTACGGCCTTCACTTCCAAACATAAGGAATTAGAAAATAGGGGAGCTACGTTACAATTAAGATCATAGCAAGTATGCTTTTGGAGGGGGAGAACCCTCTTCAACATTCTTTATGATCTTAAGTCGAGCATGAAAAGGTGTAGCTGCATAAATTTATTTTTGGGTGGAAATTATGCCCAGTATTTTTCTTACTATAATTGGTATATTTTGTTCCCTGGCCAATAGAGAGAAATGATTCCGGCATTAATTTACTGAAAAGCATATAATTATTCTTGTTCACCAAAGGATTTTTCTTCTAGGAGACATCAGAAAGTTTTCAAAGCACCATCTCCCAGAGGTTTCTCCCAGGAAATGGAGCGATCTGACTCTTGGTCTCTTATTGTTTGGCCTTTACTAGCTAGCAAGCCCAGATGGACCACATGCGGCCCTCACAGCGCTAACTAACATGAGATCTTGTATGTTTCCCTTAACTTATGAAAAGCTGTCCTGTAAACAATAGAGAACAGGGCAGGTTGTCTTTAGAAGTTTTATTTAAAATAGGCTGGTTTGATTTATATGCTACTTTATAACAAGAGGATCTGTTATAATTTCGTAACACTTAAAAAGTTTCTTAAGCCAGGGAAATTTAAGAGCATTCTTTTCTATTCAAAAAGTAGCCAACTAATTGATTCTGCTTCATTGCTCTCAGTCTGCTGATTCAGCTACCACTGAAATTTATTCTAGCTATATTGAAATTATACTCCATCCTCCAGATGGGATTTTGATCCCTATTTCAAATCAACAAATGCTGGGCTCATTCCACTAGTACAGAGTGCAGGTAGTCCTCTACTTACAATTGGACTAGAACTTTTGTTGCTAAGTGAGATAGTTGTTAATTCAGTCAGACCCAATTTCATGATTTTTTTGCCATGGTTGTTAAACAAATCAGTTGTTAAAAGATGCTGCAACCATCATAAAACCATGCCAATTTATCAAGGGTCTGCATTTTATTCATGTGACTGCAGGGCTGCTGGAGATGGTCGTAAGTGCAAGAACTGGTCGTAAGACCACTTTTTAGCGCTGTTCTTAAGTTTGAATGACCGCTAAATAAATGATTGTAAGTGGAGAACTACCTGTGTAGAAAGAGTCCAATATTTTATTGGACTGGAACTATGACATATTATACCTAATAAGACATACTAATGAAACTGTATTAATTTTAATAGGGCACAATCAGAATTGGGGTTAATTGGGACCCCTATGTCGGCCTAAATATAATTGAAGATTGGAGAATAATGTTAATTTTTTTCATAACTGTATATGATCGTTAAGCTTTTAAAGATGAAAAATAGGTTTGAAACAGCATTCAAGAATATCTATACTTGGCATTATTTACATGGGGTAGATATGGTGGTATCCTATAGCAATGATGATGTGAGTAACAGATCACTGTTCAATTAACTTATATTTCATGCAAAGAAGATGCTCCTAGCTGGATTATTTATTTATTTATGGACCCTGTCATAATAATTTTTGAAATATTAACCCACTGGTGTCCACGTATGGCTCTGGGTAGCCATAGTATCCGCAGTTGAATATCTCCATCTATAAAGCATCAACTAGGTGCCACTTCTCTTGTTCACTGTCCTGCTATGGCATTCCGTTCATGTTAAGTGTTTGGGGGAAATGCTCCCGTTTGCTTGGCTGAATCTCATCAACGGTTCTGTAGCAGAGAGTAAGTAATTGTTTCCGCTGGTTCCTGTATGTTTTTGTGGCAAACTAGATAAACATTGTTTTTTAGTGCACAGCTTGGAGCCATGTGATAGAAGGGGGGAGGGTAAACCAAACATATATACATTGGAATGGAGGAGAGATTTTTATGAGGTGACCCAGTGGCTTTTGTGCTCCAAGAAGAGAAAAACCTTTGCCAGAAGTTTTAAGTGTTCTAAGAAGCTCCATTGTTTTTGAGGGAACGTGCAAGTGATTAGTAAAGGAACAAAACAGTGTTTTTGATTAGGGGAATGAAATACTTCGCTACTGAAGAAGAATTCATCGGGGATGAAACTTATGGACTAGTTAAAGTCAATTCTTTGAAACCTCACTAGTAATGAGTATATGGGAAATTACTCATGAAATCATAATCATAACTATAAAGGCTTTGTAAGCAATGTAAAATCAAGACAGTCATGTTTATTACTTAATATTTTCCTTTAAAGCATTCAGAGTGATTTGCATACATTAAGAATTCTTACTGTGGGTTTGCCATGTAGTTCAGCATTAATATTCTTTTTTTTAAAGGTAGATAGGGAATTAAGGCAATCTGCTCCATAAGGCTTCAAGGGAAAAATGTCTCATGCTGTCATAAAAAAGTGAACGTGGACTAGACCAGCTTTAGCTAACAAACTCTTTAGTTCCTCAATATTTCTCAGCACTAGGTTGGTCTGTGAAGTTTTTATTTAAATGCTCAATGGAAGGAATAGCTTGCTGTGTATTTCTCATCTTGCTGCCTCCTTTTTTCTCTTTACCACTTTATATTACAGTTAATTACTTAGCAATTATCAAGGGAACGGAATTACCTGTGACATAACAGTCTTGTGAGACTGACATCCTGTAAAGCCATCTGACACCCGAAGCATCTAAACTGTCTTGAAAATGAAGATAGGTGATGTTTAAATCCACTGCATGACTATCATTAATGGAAAGTATTAGAAGGAACCTAAAAACTGGAATGTCAGCTTATAGGGCTGGCTTTCAAAGGTGCAATGATCACTGTCAGGAAGCGGAAACAGGAGACACTGAAGCAGAAGGCAAGCAGAGCTGTTAAGCAAGCACAAAGTAGGTTAAAACATTCCATAAGCAATATGTAGTGGAAAATCTCTGGTAACAAAGCTATCTGTGTTAGAGAAAGAGAGACTGGGTAATTAATCATGGACTATAAAAGAAGGTAGACTTATGAAAGATTCTGCAGAAGTAGAATCAGTAGACTTCAAATGAGAAGACCATTTGGTACTAAAATTGGAAATGTCATATGTGGACACTGTCTGGTTGCATGATATTTTTGACAGCTGTTGGCAGTTGAATAAGCTATCTTGTTGGTAAAGAGTTAGGAGATTTAAGCTGTGAATGAAGTTCTAAAGTTTGTGATTGTGGAAGAAGCTGTAATGCGAGTATAACTCTCATGCTTCCTGTGAAGTCATAATTATAGTTGTAGTATTAATAGGAAAAGAGTACCTACAAAAATGTTGTTCTGTGTCATATCTAGAGATTGTGGCCAAGATAAGGTATGCCATTTGGGAACATCAAGATTTTGAGCTCTTACACAATTGGTAAACAACTACATTTTCCTAGAGGTCTTTTCAAACACTGTTTGTATATGGTGTTCTGCTTTTCCAAAATGGCTTGTTGCCAGATCCATTTGGCTAGAGAGACTGATTAACTTTACCCATTTTATCTCCAATCAGCCAAATCATACAGATCAGCCAAATCATACTGTTCAGGGACGGATATTAGCCAATAGTCCATAACAGACATGAAAAGGCACTTTAACCTCAAGTGTGAATTTGAAGGCTTAGCTGCAGTAGTAGGCCAGAAAATGAAATATTTCACCGCTTGAAAATTAACCTACTTTATTGAAAGCGTTGCTTTAGTGTGTAATTGGAAAGTCCATCAATCATATGCTTTAGCATCCTGCAGGTGAAACTGCTTTACCCATAAAGCAAAAATGGAAGTAACAGACAAAGCTTTTCAAGCATCTTGTCTTCCAGATTTCTCTCTGAAATCCTTTAAACAAAGTTATCTATTTAATTGATCACATTAACCCTATTTGGCAAGATCTTCGTTTGTACATCTTAACATATGAGGGAAAATGAGCAATCTCACCTTTCTCTAAGGTGCATTGGTGATGTCACTGACGAGCTGTCTCTAAGGGGATGATGTGATTATTTTTCAAGGAGCCTTTGCAATTTATGCAAAGATTTTTAAGTGAGCTGTAATTCTGAGAATGCAGTACATGCTCTGAAATGGGAAGGAAAGCGCCATGAATCTTCCTGGAAGCAATGTTGTCTTGTTTTAGAATGCAGACATAAGGAAATCATCAGATGTATCTAGAAAGTCTTTTATTCGATGCCTTTGAATCAGTGCTGATTTCTGGTGATTGCCTGGACTAATCCTTGAAGTTTGCTTGGCAACATTTTTCAGAAGTGGCTTGTCCTTGCCTTCTCAGTAACTAATAGGAGTTCATGGTCTTCAGTTCAAATCTGTATTTGAGGTATACTTTTGGTGAAACAAGTCCAGGTAACAACATAAGATAATGTAAGATTACATATTATTGCCATTTCATAGCTTTCTCAGGTTGAGATGGCAATGTGGTTATGTCGGTTGAGTGATTATGGAGATGGACAAGGTCAATATTATCTGAAAGGCAATGGGGTAGGGAATTGATTGTATAATATGTATGGTTGACAGTTTTCTCTTTTTCATGCTAAATCCTCATTTATTACTAATGGTATTTAGTTTTATGGCCCTCCCCCTTTATTTTATGTGCTTGGTTTTTTTTTTCTTAAATATATTCTAAAATAGTTTTGACTAAAATTATTTGACTAAAATATGTTCTAAAATAGTTCTGACAAAATTACTTGCTACAAAGGAATGAGATAGAGGAGATAATGTGTTGTTCATGACTTGTAGATCATGACAGTGAATGGTGAAAATCACAGAGAAAGGAAATTTTCTAGAGTTACTGGATATTTCAGTAGCACCAATGTTTTCATCAAGTTGAAGTTTGTTATATTTTCTTAGAAGCTGGCAGCTAGGATATTAAAATCATGATAACTCTACTGTTCTGTTAATCTGTAGTGCATATGATGAAAGCAGATGATGTTGGACAATGCATAACTTACATGCTATTGGTCTAAAATAGCTTCCTGTATGTTCCTTCAGGTGGTTCTCGAGTCATTTCATCTATGGTGATGTAGGGTGTAACAGACTCCTGGTCTTCACTGTAGAGTTGTTTATTTTAAGAGTTGATGTCTACTTGGCTTTGCAAATGCTACACTGCTATATCAAATGGTCTATTGAGGCTTCAGGGGTTGGTAAGCTATTTTTATCATGTCAGTTTGGTAGATGAAGTTTCAGATTATCTAATGGTACTTTGGATGTTCTGTTACCATATACAGAAGAACGTTGCCACTTTTTTTGTGTGTGTAAGTGCATCTGTGGAGTATTGCCATGTTTTGATATTAGATAATCTTCAGCTAGTTTTTTCAAAGCTAAATCCCAACTCTGGATGTTATAGACTTTATTTTGGTTTATCTGTCAGCATTTTGTTAAGTATAAAAAGAACACTACATTGATTCTGGTGAAATAAGTTTATATTTTATCAAGTTAATTCAGGAAGTTATTTTCATCATCATTTTTGAGAAGTACATGAATGGGAGAAAGGAAGTTTACTATATGTTTGTTGATTTAGAGACAAGCATGATAAAATGAGTAGACTTGAAGTACAGGAAGTGTTGCATGATTATGGGGCTGAAAGTTGATTTCTGAATGTGATAAGAGAAGATAAAGCATCTATAAGAATAAACAAAATGCTTAGAAATAGTTCAACACTGAGAACCTAGTAAGACCAAGATATATGACATCCTGGATTATTTAGGTATTTATAGATATATATAAGGGATTCTTAGAAGTGTTTTGGTTATGGGTGTGTATGTGCTTAACATATGCAGGTAATGGCATGGTGGAAGCAAAGATTGTTTGCAAAGTTAAATAAGCATGGTGAGATACAGTGAACAAGGTACTCCATGAGAGACATAGGTGGTCCCTAAATATGATAAATGAATAAAATGGTGTTGGTGTAAATTAAGTTTAGCTATATATCCTTTTTTATTGATCGTGCCTTTCATTTATTTTGGTTTTTGTACCCTTTTCTACACTTTATATAATATTGCTCATTCTGAAAAGAAATAGTATCATAGGTTGGGAATTTTAATTTAAGGGTATTTTATTGATTTTATAATTGGATTACAGAATTTGATACAGTTGTATTTATTGTTTATATATTTGTGTTAGCCGCCCCGAGTCCCCTCGGAGATGGGGCAGCATATATATCCAAATACATTAATTAAATAAATTAAATAAATAAATAAATAAATATTAGTACTACTGTTATTCTTGCCATCATCCTAGCTAACCTCATCAATGTACATTATCCTTTACAGAGTAATATTACTTTATAAAAGATGTTTGTTCTGTATGTGTGTGTTTTTGTGTATAATAATTTTTAAATAAAAATAAGATTTTCAATTTTAAAAATAAAAATGTTATTGAAAATTTTAACAGTAAGAACTGATATATATTAAAGTAGAACAAAAAAGAAAAAGAAAAAAAGCTGAAAGGGCAGAAAGAAAAAAAGAAGAAAAATAAAAAGAAATATATAAAGTTATAAAGATGTGGCTCCTGATCTACACAGCAGTTATAAGTACAATTACTTGTTAAACTCTCTTTAAAGTTATATCATGGTTCTCTTTCTATAATCTCTCCTGTATAATTATCAAAACCACAAATCATAAGTTTATTCTTTTGTGTGTGTGTGCAAAAAGTCCATAAGAAATTTTTAGTCACCCCTAAATGTAGATATTGTCTTTTTTCTAAGGAAACAAACCATTTTGACAAGTTCTACCTTCTTCATCAACCATTCCTACATTGCCAGATCTTTCCATTTGTGCTCATGGAATAATCTTGCTGCAGTTTTCATATGTGAAAAAGAACCATGGCTCTGGAAATCTGTGCTGAGAACACTTCCTACCTTGCAAGAATCAAAAAAGAGGAAAATGCTCTATACTAGTATTCCTAATCCAGGGATTCAAAAAGCATACGGCAGCATTCTAATTTTCATAGTTGTCCTGGTTGGGAATTATGTGTTAATGTGGGAAACAATTATCTTTTCTGACTGCAGTAAGTGTAACATAACTATGTTTTGACTTAACAGAGGCATTCTTTTTCTTTCATACCAATTACTTTAAGCAAATTAAATTTAAAATTAATTTGGAACTATGATTCTGAGAACATTGTTTGTAGTCTCAACTCGCCACCATGGCTGATTTGTGCCATGATCTTTCAGCTTCAGTTTTCAGATCTTGATACTTTATGATTATCTCCAATTCTTTGTCTTCTATTCTACTATCCCCTGGTATTGTCACATGAGTTATCCATATTTTCTTCTTTTCAACCACAGTAAATCTGATGTATTATGAGCCAAGACTTTGTCCATTTATATTCAGAAACCCCACAATATTTTAACCTCATTTTTTACTACTTTTTCAACTATCCTATTTTTTCATTACTGGCACGTGATAATTTTTACAGAAAGTATTGAATTATCAGTGAATCATTTTGATAAGAGTGTTATTTTTTTTATAATCAATTTGTGCAATCTCCTTGCGTGAGCTGAGTATAGGATTTACTGTTTCTTCTGCTTCTTTGCAAAATTTGCACTTTGAATCGTTTGATTATTTTTCAGTTCTGGTCTTGATTGCATTCATTTGAATAGCTTAAGCAGCCAAAATCAAGCTTTCAGTTTCTTTTTTTAAAAGAATGGCTTCCAGTTGTAAACCATTGCCAGATTTTATCTTTATCCGCTTTCCCCTTGATCTTTTGTAGAAATTGAACATGTAATGTTTCTCCTTTCCAGCATTCTGTCTGTGTTTTTATTAACATCATTTCAATATTCATATTTTGTTTTATGTACATTGAGGAAGTTTTCCAATTTTTAACTTGCACCAATTCTTGTTCTTGGTTGTGTTTTATATAATCAACCAAGGCACATTTTTCTTCTTCAACCGTTGGTTTGACGTGAAGTAAACCTCTGCCTCCATTTCTCTGGAGCAGGTATATAACCTATCGATATCACTACAGGTATATAATGCATAATGAATATTCCATCAGTTTTCCTGTTTTCAGTCCAAACTGTTAAGTTTATTTAAGCTTGTGTCCAGTTAAATAATTCCAGCAGTGCCTTGTATCACAGGTATGGGCCAGGTATTCATGATTTTGATGGTGTTACCACTATTCAATTTTGTCCTTAGCAGATTTTTCACTCTTTGTATGTATTCTTCATTAATCACACTTTTAACTTGTCCATGATGATTGTTATTCATCTGTAATATGCTCAGGCACTTGTTAGTTTCATCCTAATGGCTCCTAATGATTTGGCCATGTGGTATTTAATTCCATCAATGTTTGTGATTTTTAACTGTATGTATGGTATTGTTCCTGTAGCTTATTTCCCTAGGCCAAATTCCATTGCTATTGAAATTCTTGCAATGTTTCTTATTGGCTGAATTTCGATTTCTGATTTCCCATTATATTATGATTGGTTGCACAGTCAGCCAGATTTTTAGACTTGATTTGGCATTTTTATCCACATATCAAGGCCTTCACAAGGACCTGGGATAAGCAAATGTTGTTGTTATCTGTTCACAACAATGTGAAGTCACAGCTGCCAGTTCTTTAGCTGGTGTTGGCCTTCATACACATTGAATTCTTTCCAAGAAACTAGGATGTCGTAATATATTGGCGTGTGGATCCAAGCGGTATAACCTTTTGTTGTTGTTTTTATTATTATTATTATGGGTTTGTGTGTGTTTCTTTTGATGAACTTGCTTCCTTTTTCCCTTAACAGAAAACCATGTTGTGTTTTTTAAAAGATATTTCCCCCCCTAAAAACTTAGTCCTAGAGTATAGCAGGATTTAGCATGGTTAGCAATAGGAGAGATTAAACTCTCTCTTTCTGTCCCCCCCCCTTGTGTGTGTGGGTGTGGGTGTGGGTGTGTATACATATGCATATATGTATATATGCTTTTCAGTTATTTAAATGAACTGTATTAGTTAAATTGAATTGTAAGCCAACAAGTATGTTAGGATTTGATACCTAAATCCTAATCATATCTATTGAGAAACCCAGATTTTGTGATCACCTGAAGATTTACACCTTTTGATTAAGATAAATATTTTTGATACCCTGAACAGAACAATTGAGCATTTGGCTAAACTTGAAACAGTTGATGAGAATCGGTGTATATTGTAGCAGAAAAAGTTATGAGGGCCGAACCTTTTCCCTCATTCCATTCACACTCAACCATATTCTTTTCTTTCATCACCCTTGTTTATATTGATCACTTGGGTAGCAAGGGAATATTACAAAGAGCTTTTTTAAACATGTACTTTTGGTTTTAAAGACTACTTCAGAGGTAGGTCCCTGGGTTTGCAATTAAAATACTGGATATTAGATGAAGGAGAAGTATTTCCATGGCCTTTTAAAAGGAGAAATATGCAGTTGTTCAAAATGTATGTTGTCCAGGTGCTCAATCTGGCACATCACTTCATTTGTGTGTCTCTCTCTGTGTGTTTTCGCTGCTAGTGTGAATTACAGCTTCTAGTTATTCTTTGAGGTCATGTTCTTCTCAGCAGTCCAGTTGGAGATAGACCAGGTGCCCTGTTGCACGCAGACTCTACGTTAAGACTATAGTTTTGATGTGCTCTATGCTTGGTTTTTTTTAAAAGATTGCTTTAATGAAGTGAAGTTTTAATGGGGTTTTGGGGGAAAAGAGACCATCTGGCTAACAGAAGGTTAGGGCAGGTAATGTCTTGCTGAGAGTGCCCCACAGATTAACTTGGTGTTTCTGAAAAAATGCGCTCTGTGGCTGCTTATGTTCGAGTTTTGAAATAGTGCCTTTCGGATTTGCAGAGCCAGCAGATCTATTACCACTGCTGTGACACAGGAGATAATTCTGTTGGGCAAGCAGTAACATGGGGGTGGTTCTACAGCAGAGGATGTGTAATGTCAACATGAAGCCCTGGAGTTGGCACTAGGAAGGAAAGCAGCCATTTCATGCCAGTGTAGGAAGTCTAAACAGATTCTCCCCACTCCAGGCTCTGCCTCTTGTCCTTTACACTACAGCCTTCCCATTTTGTAATAAAGCTGCACCTTTGTGTTTTATCATCTGAGAAGTTCAGCCCAGACGCACATTTCTTGGCTCTCCCCCTCTCCCGTCTCTCTCTTCCCCCCTCCTTCCCCCCCTCTTATCTTCCTTTTTTTATTCTCCTGAAGGAACTGAAGAATATTCCAAAAGCTTTGTATAAATGAAGGCTGGGAAGGGTTGTTGGAAGAGGTTCACAAAATCTGGAGAAAAGGAAGCATTCAGTCATGTGAAAAGTCCTAAGCTTCTGATGAAGCTCCATTGTAATGTGTCGATTCCTTCCTTTGTCTCCAGCCCAGAGACACTTTTGTTCCATAGCTGCAATCATCTGAGAACACTGTGTGATGACTATGAAGTGGGGAAGGGTATAGAACACTGCAAATGATATAGAATAGACTGTGCAATTATGCAATTGCCATGTTATAGTAAAAATCCATCACAATTGTCTCTTAATAAGACATTACCATAGATTTGGGGAGCATTTCTTCCTTTTCTGTACATTTGTTGCCGTTCAATTGGTGCTGTGACACCAGTAGGTTTGGTGCTGTTAATTAAGGAGTCTGTAAAAATGGCATATAGGGTGCAACAGTTTTGTAGGCAAAGTTCTGGGAATGTTCAGAACATTTTCTTTGAGTTCTTCAGAATTCATTGACCAGCAGACTATTAAGGTACACTAAAAATTGGGTTGCTTTTAGGAATAATAATCAGGCTTCTGCTTTACTAATAAAGGTAATCCTCGACTTACAACTGTTCATTTAGTGACTGTTCAAAGTTACAACAGCACTGAAAAAAGTGACTTATGACTGTTTTTCACAGTTACGACCTTTGCAGCATCTCCATGATCATGGGATCAAAATTCAGATGCTTGGCAACTGGTTCATATATATGACCATTGCTGTGTCCCAAGGTTATGTGATCCCTTTTGTGACCTTCTGATAAGCGTAAGTCAATGGGGAAGCCAGATTCACTGAATAACTGGGTTACTAATTTATCAACTGCAGTGATTCGCTTAACAACTGTGGCAAGAAAGGTCGTAAAATAGAGCAGAACTCATTTAACAAATGTCTCACTTGACAACAGAAATGTTGGGCTCATTTGGGTTGTAAGTCGAGGACTACCTGTATAGCATAGATATTTCTGTGTTTAATAAGCTGAAAGCACAGATGAGGCTTCCCAAGAATAAGATGTTATTGAGCTTTCCCATGGAATGATTAAATTGAAATATTATTGAGACCTCAATGTGAGATGTAGTTTGCATTTCTTGGCACCATCTGGGATGGGAGGGCACGCATTAAACTGAAATTACATAGCAAGAACCTTCTGTTGCTTGCCCTGCACTTATTAGCGCAAGAAAATTGGGGGAGGGGTAATAAAATTGAGTTTTTAATCTAATCTTTTGGTAATTGTTCAAGGTTTACATTTAGGTACGATGAGATAATGGTCACCTTGCAAAAACTGTTCTGTCATTTTACCTCCCTTGTAAGAGTTGGCACCTCCATTCATGCTAACAGCAAAGTAGAACTTAACACCTGTGTGCGTTCAAAGAGGACTGCAGTGTATTAATTAGGTTTTTACATGGCTTTTTCTGTCCAGGTTCTTCTGTTTCTTTGTCTCCCAGAAATACTTTGAATAAACAGTGCCCATGCAGGTAGCTTTATAAAGATGTTGCTTATGGCTAATCTTTCCTGTGTAATAAGGAATGGGCCCTAATTTACAGTTAGGGGTGACTCACAGTTAAAGTCAATTAATTATATCACCAGGATCTTTCCTCCTGCTCACCAGAATAAACAGAAGTAGCTCAGGGCTAGTGGAGCCTCCATATTCCCAAGAAACCAGTTTGGCAACATCTAAAGCAGCGTTCTAATCTTAGTGTTACCCAAATATCCTGGACTACAATTCCCATAATTCTCCAATCAGAGATGAAAACACATTATGCATGCTGATTAAAAAGATAAGCTTCAATTCCTGTCTTGGTACATTCCAGAGGGTGTTTAGAATCTATATTTTTTTAAATAAATAATCTGATCAAGGTGTCTGTTTTGTCATCTCTTTTTTAAAAAGTTTTTTTGGGGGGAGGGGCGACAACAAATATGCAAACCGCTTGATTGAATGTGCTGCTTCTGTGTTCCTGAGAAAGCTGATGGTTTCATTCAGCAATATAGCTTTTTTAACTCCCAAGCCTGTGTGATAAGATGTTAGATATTTTCCAGCCTAGTTAAGCGAACAGAAGCAATAGGATGCATTTGGTGTTCAGTGCAGGAAAATAGTACTGATCAAAAGGATTTTTTTTTTTTTTGGTCAGGCTCAGTTACTTGGATTGATTTTGGCTTCTTGATCTTCTGGACTGGAATCTACTAAAAGTGCCAGTCCTGACCATCCAGATAAAGGTTTGGATTATAGAGCTATACTGTATAGATTCAAAACCCTTGCATGGCCACAGAATGGCATACGGCCATTTACATTTTCCATATAACTAATCTCAAGAAGGTACTAGAGGGTAGAATAGGATAATCCCATGCAAACTATTCCAAGGGGGGCGGGGGAGATACAATTTTTGACCATCCTTTGTGTCTACTGCATAAAAATGCAGTGGTGATACTGATTCCTATAACCAAACTAATATTCATTGCTAAGGGGTGTTGGTGGGAGATATCGTTGAATTACTTACAATCCATTAGACAAAAAGAAGTGCCTATATATAAAGACTTAGTGTCTGTTTGGAGATATCACAAATCTAAGACTGGTTCTTGTCCATTCCATTTGAGTCACTGTCTTGTTGGTGTCTCCAGCTTCAGGTCAACACTACATCTCATAATTGTCAGTTTTTCTCTGCTTGCAGAAGTTTCTGTACCTTGGAACTATTTGCAATACATGTACACCACACCTGTAGGAATAGGCTGCCATGACATGCTTTGTATTCGTCTGGTTGCCTTTCTTGTGTGAAACAGTACTATGTAAATTTACACCTTATCAGCAATTGGTACATGTGTGTATGGGTAGATATAATCCTCAGTAACACCTATATTGGCCCTGAAGTGATGGTTGCAGAGGAAGTAGATGTTGAAACTTCTCTGCTGGCATAATGTTTAAACTAAGGATGATTTTTTTTTGTCCATATTTCAGACACTTGCAAAGTTAGATAATGTAGGGACTACTTAGTCATTCCAAAAAAATGTTCCCTGTGTATTCTGCTACCAAATAAGTATTCTACTACTTTTGGGGAAAATGTGATGCTTATGACCCCACTTTTTTTTCAAGGTGGAATGCATCATCTATCAGATTTTCAAGCAACCTCTCCATTTTTAAATGCAAATCTCTGCAACTTCACAGGTTTTTTTAAATAGAAGTTTTATCCAAAAGCATTACAATAAAACTAATAGAAAATAAAAGAATAAAGAAGATGCAGAGAAGAAAAAAGAAAAAAATATTAAAGAAAAAAAGAAATATATAAAGAAATGTCTTCCCCCTTCATCACATGTATAATTTTTAATAACTTATGACCTTCTCTTAAAATACATCATATAACCGCTTTTCCCCCTTATCTGATCTATAAACAAATACTTAAACTCATCATTTCAATCCTGATGTCAGCAAAAATCCATTAAGAGACTTAAGACATCAGTCGATTGCTTTTCTATGTCCAGTGTAACTTCTTTTTCTTTTATTCTTGTAGCCTCTAATTTTTAAATCAAGCTTCAAATCAGTTTCAATCTTGTCAACTGTTTCTTTTGAATCACATTTTAAACATCTATAGAGGCACAAATAATTCCAAAATCTTATTTCAAATTTATCTGGACATTTAGTCCATTTATTATTTTATTCATCCTTTACTATTAATTTAAAAAAAAATTAAGTCCTTTAAAACTCCTTTTGCTAAGGAATTGTGAAAAGCTGGTTTCCTCACGAGATCCTCATTATGTTGTGGTCCTTGGCTCTGGTTTTCGTAGAAGCATCTTGTCTACCATTTTTCCTCTGGAAGTCCCATAATTTCACAGTTTTTGTCTTTGCTCTTTCACGTCCCTTTTCCTTCTAGTCTTTTTTGTTTTGGTCTTTCGCTATTGATTAAAAAGCTGGTATATACTGTGATGTTTAACATTCCTACACATAGTCATTCATGGGCAGGAGGGAAAATGATGACACATGTTAATGAAGTAATCATAAAAATGCTGTGAATTATGTATTACCAGATGTCTTGCTTTTGCTCTAATTATTTTGTAATAAACAGTCATGCTTTAAGGTATCCATTTCAGTTTTGATTCATACTATTTTGTTGAGCAAGATAGCATTACATAGTTAATCTCCAAACAAAGAAATGCTTCTCTTCCTAGGTGCATAAATTGCACTTCAGTTTCTTTCTGACAGCATAAATAAAAAGTTAGGGAATGCATGACTATTATGGATCTTTGAATTTAAGAAACCATAGCTAACTGTGGCTTCTAAATTCATTTTGTTTCTTCTGTGAAATGTTCTAGTTTATTATATAAGAATTTGGTTGTCTGAATGGCACTTATTTTTCTATCTATGGCCCTCTGTGGGAGCTCTGCAGTTTTTATTATCTTTATGGTTCAAATTTCATGCTGGACTGTGTTCGACTTGGCCTAGAGTCTATACTTTTTAATAAAAACTAGAGTTATTTAGTTTCTGTTCGTGAAAAAGGGAAGGAAGGAAGAAGAGGAGAGGAGAGGATAAGAAAGGAAAGAAAAAGATTAATTGACAAGAATATACAATTTTTGGATACTTGACAGCCAGATATGATAGTCACTGAAGACTACGTATGGATTTGTCCTGCTCACCCATAAAGCTTATCATTTTGGGTAAACATTATCTCTGTCATGCACCATCTTCTTAGGAAACCATTATGAAAACATTAGATAATGGATTCCTTAAATGTGATCAGAGTATAAATACCAGTCTATAAGTTGATTCCTAGATCTACTATATGCATGTTTATTCTGAATAGATTATCAGGACAGCGAGCCTATATGCAATTGCCTGGGAATACACATATTTAAGAATAAAGAACATTTGAATAGATAAGTATAGAATTATAGTGCTTGTTTCATTTATTCCATGAATTTATTATTTACTTTTACTGTGATTTATAAATATCAGTATTTATGCTTATAAGATTTATAAGATAGCAGATACTGGGAAACCATATGGAAATTTAAAAAACTAGATCTGCCTTATCCCACATTCAGATTTTTTTTATTTGCCAACATTTGAATTAAACCTAAAGAGTTAGGGTTAGGGTAACGGTAACCCTAACCCTAACCCTAACCTATGAAGGATCACACTAAATGACTTTCTAATCCAGTTGTTAATGGTTAATTCAGTACCTTGAGGAAATTTGCATGTGAAACATAACCACAATAACTCTTATTCTGACTTTGACATCTCTGACTTTTTGAAAATTATGCTTCCTCTCTTATCTCTTTCTACTGAAGAGAAATACTAAATAATAGATACATATTAAATTTTGTAATATGAAAGTGTTAAATTTTCTGTCAAAATGAATAGTGAAAATCTTTGCCTGGTGCCAAAACTGGAGTTAGGAAGCTTCTCATTTGTAGTTATCCCAGGGCCTGTAGTGTCAGTGACAAGCAACAAAGGAATAAAACTTCTCAAAAGTCTGATACAACTATATAGTGACTAGTGGTTTTCGCTCCTTCCACCCCAGAGATGTTTAGGAAAGCTATCAAAGAAGAATGTAGGTAAAGCTATTATGTTTGAGCTAGTTGAGTCTTATTGCTCTGATATAAGAAACCTTAGTATTAACTTCTTTTCTTTCATGTTTTAAGGGAATTCTTTCATGTTTTAAGGGAATACCATCATTTTAACTTGTGGTACCTGAATTTTTTTTTAACCTTTGGATGAATCAGACAACCTTAAAGAAAGTCCTTAGACGCTACCAATTTTAACCTGACTGAAGGACATGTTCTAAAGAACTAATTCATTAAGCAGACTTTTGAAGGACATCCTTTATAGAACAACTACCCATTTTATTTGGTTAATGGTTGACCTAATTCCTGGAATGCATTTTAATATAAAGAATGCACCAAACAAGATGGGGATAAAAGCAGCAGAAGTCAACTCTATCATTGAATTAAAATCAATGCCACGCTCAAAGAATGTTGCAGAGTTTGTTACAGTTTTTAAATGGCAAGAACTGTTGTAGAAAATTTTAAAAACAAATATTGTTTGAATATCAGTTAGCAATCCAGCTGCTGTATTTTGAAACAAGTTGCAGATCCAAAGTCAGCTTTGATAATTTAAATTGAAGTAAATTATAACAGGGAAATTTTAGCCTTTACCTTTTTGAACATATCCTAAATAAATAATATAAGAAAAATTTTCTTAAAAAGTATCTGTTGTCTGGAAATAACTTTTTCTTGTGTGCCTTTACTGGGGATGATATTATAATCCTTGTGACTTTAATTACAGAATTTTGATAAACACATTCACAGGTTGTCTCTTTGTTAGCGTCTACATTGAACATTAGTTTCTGTGTAGACAGTGGCATTTAAATGTTTGTGAACTGTTGTAAATGTTTCAGCGTAAATATGACCTAAAGTGTTATTTGCTTTCCACACCAGTCCTAAACTAGCTAAAGAATCCAAATAAACAAATGAAACAAAAACAACATACTTCTTTATTGATTTATTGAGGAAAATCATCCAAAGCTGCATATTTGTATGTGGCAAAAGTATTGGTTGAAACATCTGACTCTATTTTCTCCATGAAATGAATGGATGATCCTAGAGATTCACATGTTTGCTACACACAAATATTTAGATTGGGATTATTTTACTCAATAAATCAATGAACAAATATAATTAAATCAAATCTTTATTATGGTCATAGATCAGCATAGGAGCAAGTATAATGTTTGATTCAAATGTTTAATTTTCTTTATATAGTTTTAGGTCTTGAAGGGAGAACAGATCACGTTTTAAGCTATACTAATACAGAAATATTGAATATTCAGAAAGGTTTACAAATTTTTAAACTCAGCTGTTTAACAGTCTTATACTACTTTAATTTTGTTGGAAATGCTGTTTTCAAAAGAAGGTTTTCCTTGTGTGATTGTAGCAAGTTTTTTTTTCTGTTTACAGTATAAAAACTTCTAGATATTGATTGCCCTCTATCTTATAAGGAGGAATATTTGTTTTTCCACTGGAATCTACATTATCTACCACTTTTAAAGTGATATTAAGGTGGCTTGTGATAGGCCTGTGCTTTATAGAATAAGATGACTCATTCTATAATTCTTTCTAGTATTGAGATTGAATTCCAGAAATTCCTTGAAGTATTGAACTTGTAGTTTGCTTCCATATGATCCTTTCGTTTTGAAACTCCACTGAGAGCTGGCTTTCAGATTAATAACTTTAGTTACTGGTTGATCAGCAGGTAACTATCTTCTTAAAAGAGATTAGCCATCTTTCCTTTATTTAGACAGTTCTTCTCATTTAAAAATAGAATAATTCCTGGGATTCTTTTTTTTTTGAATTCCTGAATAAATATTATTCGTCAGAGTTCTAAGAAGCATGACCTTTGGGTTAATTTTACAATGCAAGTCGTTGTGAGAGAAATGCAACATATTCCATAACATTTTATATGGGCCTATCTAAGTAGTTTTCATTTGTATTACTTTCCTCACTTTCCTCACTGTTCTTTAAGGATGGAAAACGATATAGCATTCAGTTTTTTCAGACTGAAAATTCTAGAAGTAAGTTTGGAAACCCAGTAAGTTTCCTCAGTCCTTTCACAGAAAAATTAACTCCTGATCTCTGCCTCCTTGTTATTTTTGGAATTTAGTTTAGGTTAATGTTGAATGCACATTTTATTTTTGTTGATATACCCTTGCTTATCCTCTTTGATTCTTAAAATATCACAGAATACATTCATATTTATTCTGCCTATACCTTCTGCCTATGCCTGACTTAAACAATTAATAAGTCTTTTAAGTTTCCTTGAATTTATCTAATTGGACTTTTGAAACAATATTAAAAGTGTCTAATTGAGAAGTATAAAATAATTCATTAAAAAGTTTATTCCCTCCCTGTTCTCCTGTCCCCATACAACATGGCTTTCTAGTTCTTTTCTAAATAGCAGTGTATTTAAGACAATATATTGTTAACTAGAGTTTTAGCAATATATGATTTGCAATTAAGAGAAGTAACATACCATGACACACAATAGACTCTCTCCTCTGTGTTATCCAGATCAGATGGCATGTTTTCTGTTTTAATCATTAAAAATAATAACCTTGCATGCAAAAATCTGGACTTCAGGTACTTTTAAACTTGCTGTCTACTAAGTAATAAAGATAATTTAGCTCTGTATGAACAAATTCAATCATATCCAGACATTGTTCTAATGTAATGTAGTTTTCTTACAAACGTTTATCAGGAAAAAAATGCACATTAAAAAAATGTACAAGCAATCCTCGATTTACAACTGGATAATTAGCAACTATTCGGAATCATGATAGACCCCCACCACCAAAAGATACGTATGACCCAGTTCCAATTGGCTGCATGTGACTCCATTATTGGGACTTGGCAATTGGCCTGCATTTACAGCTCTTTGCCTTATCCCACAGTCACATGAATGCAATTTACAACTTCTTTTTTGCCAAAAAACCAGCCAGCATATACTTCCTTTTTTTTTTCAAAAATGCCCCAAACAAGCGAACAATGGGTGGCATTTCCTTAACAACTATCAGGTTTGCTTACAATTTCATAAAATTTGGTTGGCAGACTCCATTATGGTTTTAAGTTCAAGGAGTTTGTACATAACCCAGAGATCATGTATATTGTGTAATAAAGATTTATTTGGTTGATTTTTTTTCTAATACTGATGATGACTGTATGAGGTGGGATACAAAAAATTAACAGTTCACAATACATATTTAAGGATCTGTAGCTGTAAAGCAACTATTCTAAAATAGATATTGATAGCTGGAATTCTAGAACGATAGGAAAGAATTTTTTACTCTAGCCAGGCATATCCAACTCGCAGTCCATAAGCCTTGTGTGGCCCTGGACAGCTAGTAATGTGGCCCCATAATTTCATAATAAACATGTACAAAAATAAAGGTAATTTGTTATTTATATACATTATATTATACTTTATGTATGGCCCCAAATAATTCCACTTCATTCAGTGAGGCCTAGGCAAGTCAAAAAGTTGAACATGCTGATACAGGTTGTGTGATGCTGTCCTCTATCATTGTTAAAGTGCAAAAAATGGCTGTGAAATAGTTCCCAATACACAGAATTTATAAACATTGAGATGGCATTTCCTGTCTCTATTTTATCTATTGATATTGTTGTTTGTGTTAACAGTTTCCCTAGCAATAAAATTCATGGGTTAATTGCTCTGTGAATTGTGTAAAAAAGCATACTATTTCCCTATTTTTATTTTTCCCTAAGCCTATTTCAAATTTATACTATGTGAATTCTTCGATTAACGTCTTAAAAGCTGCATTTTTCTGTGGTAACTCCTCATTCATTTTATCTATTTATGATACCTTTAAGTTTTACATCTCTCAGAGGCACTTTTGTACTCCTGTGTAAAACAATTTTATTCTATTCTCATTTGTTGAGTTTATTATTATATCTTACCCTGAAGGGTCAAGGTCTCTAGTGTATTTTTTTTTGCCCCTGTAGAAAATGTGAATTGATATAAATAGACACAAATTTCCAATGGTGAAGTTGGCTTAAACAAAATTCTATGTTTTTAAGGGAAAAGTAAAGTTGTCAACTGCCTGAATATAGTCACCTTATCCTGAATAGTAGCATATTAACCTATTTTAGGTATTATGAACAGATTATATGAGAAACTCCAAAATATAATTCTAGACATGGGCATCAAGGTGGATGGGTCTGGTTTGCGCCCATCAAGCAGTGACTCCCTGGGTTCTGAGGCTGAGAGGTAGGTAAAGGCTTTTGCAATGTCCTTTAAAACAGGGGTTGCCAACCTTTTGGACCTCAGGGACCACCAAACTCATAATTTTAAATCCCAGGGACCACTAACCAGTTCTGTGGATGTGACCTAATTTGTGGGTGTGGCTTGGTGGTCATGTGACTGGCTGGGCATGGCTTGTATGTAAATATTATAAATATTTATATAAATGTTGAATTTTTTATAAAAAAGCAACTTTTACCCAAAATCAGGCAAAGCAGGCAGGCAGATTGAGTTGCTCACAGAATCACAGATTCATTCAGTGATCTATCTATCTGCCATCGGCTAGCTCAGTCTGTCACATAAAATTTGCTTACAAGCAAACTCATAAAATTTTCTAGCAAGCAAACTCACAAAATTAACTCACAACACAACATGTATGTAAATATTGAATTTTTTATAAAAAAGAGCAACTTTTACCCAAAATCAGGCAAAGCAGGCAGGCAGATTGAGTTGCTCACAGAATCACAGATTCATTCAGTGATCTATCTATCTGCCATCGGCTAGCTCAGTCTCTCAAATTTGCTTGCTGTGAGTCTGCACTGAATAATAGAACCTTCAGTCCTAAGGGAGGCTTGGCTGTGCTTAAAAGCAGAGCTGAAGATCTAAAGACTAGCTAGAAAGCAAGAAATCCAACCATTTCCTGCTTCCTAGCTAATCTAAATCTCCTGGCACAGCAGAACAGCTGATGGTCGGAAAAAGGAAAAATAGCAATTTAGCAGGCAAATTTGCCGGGTAAGGAGTGAGTAGGTGGGGAGGGTTCCTGCAGGCATGTGGGTGGCACAGCCTTGTGTTTCTGCACAGCCTGGATTAATTGCTTGGGGGGGGGTGCTCTGAAGGTGAGATTTCTCTGCGGCCCACCAAAATTTTCTCACGGCCCACCAGTGGGCCGCAGACCACCAGTTGGTGACCACTGCTTTAAAAAACCCAATATTTTGAATATTTCACATTGAGAAAGAAGTGGTCCTTCCTTCCTTCAATGTGTGTATAAAAATTTAGCTTAGAAAAATTGAATAACATAAATATGAGGGGGAAATTGTGGCATTCTTTACTTTCTTTCGAATTCCCAATAAAGCCCACATTTTTTTTCTGAGCCTAGCTTAGAATGGAATCTTCACAGCTTCTCATCACTTTTCTCTCAGTGAAATGTACTAATCCATTGTCAGGCAGACAATAGTTATTGTACAGAGATGGGGAGATCAACCAGCTTGTGTTCCTGAAGAAAATGTAATGGAAATCTTGACTAAAGTTCGCATAGTGCCAAAGTCATAAACTTCTTGCAGAACAGACAAAGCAAGATGGATCCAATGAGTTGCCTCTGAGGCAAAAGAACTGATTTTTTTAAAGAACGTTATTTGCAATTTGCCCTCTTTTAAGGGCTTCACAAAGCTGGGAGTTAGTGTTATTTGTTCCTGAAACCTGGGGTCTTTTTTTAAAGTAACCCTAAAACCTTAGAAGATTACTTTATGAAGCATAATTCTTAGGAAAGCAAGCAAGGACTATTACTGAATAGATGCTGGACCTAATTGATTGAGCTGTTATAAGGAGAAATACTATAATAAGAATCAAGATACAGTGCCTTGCTGAATATGAGAAAGAATTCCTAAGGAAGGAATATGGAAAGTTATCTAGCCCAGCTCCTGTTTGATATAAGTAAAGCATCTTGTCAGAAGGTCATATCACTCAACTTCAATATTTCTAGTGGGAATATAACTAATTTTGAGATAAATCTGTTAAACAGTTTCTGCCATAAGGATGTATGCTTATCAAAATGTAGAATTATTTATGAAACACAAGTTTCTGATACAGAATGATAAGCATGTTGATCTTTGGAAGGAAGGGAGTGCAATATCTTTTTGAACAGTGAAGAAGCACCCGTAGACTATTTGACAAGTGAGTCATTAACATGTTCATAAATGCAGTTCTGATTTTTTTTTAAGTATTGTAATGTATAGCCTTGAGCACTTGGCTTTTCTGAATCCTGATTTGTGCTTGGATCAACATCAGGCAGAAATTAACTTCCTCTATGTAAATATCCATGGTAAATGACTGGAATGTCAGAATTGAGAGTCAAGAAAATATTGAATCATTTCACCAAGTGCTTTCCCATTCTAGTTAATTTAGGGTTTGGGAACAGGTTAAAGTGCAATAAAAAGTTACACTGGGCGTCATTCATTTCCTGCAGAGAACCTAAATAAGTTTCAGCCTGGAGCAAACCAGCAAAATTATAGGCAAGTTCTCATAGCATCTGAGGAAATGGAGGAAATCCTTCGCTAGAACATACTAGCATTAGTTCTAGAGAGATTGATTTATTTACTGAGAAAAGACAAATTGGAGCCCAAATATAAACTGAACACGGATAACTTTAGCTAACTCTCATTGCCTGATCTCACCAGAAGTTGGAGAAAATGTGCCAAATTCTTCTCTTGTCTAAAAATTAATTTCTTGTGATTAAAGATGAAACATTGGCATATGCCAGACTGCCTGACCCGATAAAAGACAATACCAGAATAAATAAAACTAAGATTTGGAAGCATATTCTTCCGCTTAATTTGTTGGCTCAGCAACTTCTTTTCTTACTGCGTTTATAGTAAGTGCTACAATAATACTAAACCTGTAAGAGTCTGCTATCAAACTCTCAGAGACTTAACAGATAGCGAACCAACATGCTTTATCTGCACAAATGTTTTAAAAATTGGATGACTTCAGCAGTTTTTTTCCCTGATTACATACTATATATATATTTAAAATGTTGGATGAGGCATTTTTTTCTATAAAATTTTAGTTATTGTAAATAGGAATGCTCCCCAAATCCAAATAAGGCTGCAAGTAAGCAGATTTACAGATTGACACAGAAGTTCAGTTAAGTTAGTCATTCAGTTAAGTTATAAAGAGATAACCTGAGGTGCTTTCTTTGTCATATTTGCTGTGACAAAATTATTCCGAATCCCATTTCTAGAACATTTGTTCAAAATCGATAAAGTAAAGCACTAGGAAAATGAGACCAAAAGCTTGCCATTCCCCCTCCTACTCATTTTAACTTTTTGCAGGCTGGCCTTAGCAAAGAATCCAAGAACTAAAGCCAACCTACTTGTGGGACATTAAAAACAGAAATATTTTAACTTACAATACATAGTGGCTCCTCTACCTTGACTCTCTACATTCGCTTGACTTCACTCAGGCTAGGAGAGTTATTAGAAAAAGGCTTTTAAAGATTGAAGGATAGAATGAAAAAGGACTCATCCCAAATTTGGTCCAAAACTCAGCTTAATCATTGTTAGGTAGAAACCAGCCAACTATATCAACCCACTCATCTCTACAGCCCAACAAAGGTTCTTCTTCAGAGCCAGATATAATAGTCTAACCTCAGTGCTTTTATACAGTAGATTCAATAAAACCCCCATGATTAAATGAACCTGCCCTTGTGGTGATGGTTCAGTTGAGTCTATTCTTTACATGCTGCAGTGTTGCTCCTTTTACAGTTGTATTTAAAGAAGACTGTCTTTCCTTCCATGCACCAAATTCTTCCGAGGAACGTCTTGTTAATGTTCTTTTAGCAGATAAGAAAACTGCTACTCCCCATAACATAGTAAAATTCTGTATAGTGTTGTGAATGTGCACAAAAAAATTTACTGACTGATGCACACGACTGACATCTTCATATCTGATTGATTTATTTTATGGCCATGTGGATGCTTTGTTTTCCCCTTTTTTCTACTGAAATTTATGTTTTGCTTTATCTTGTTATTGAGTGAAATAAATATAGGTAGACCTCAACTTAACCATTTGTTTAGTGATAGTTTGAAGTAACAATGGCACTGAAAAGAGTGACTTATGACCATTTTTCACACTTACGACCACTGCAGCATCCCCATGGTCACATGATCAAAATTTAGATGTGAGATTCAAGGTGCTGGTGCTGACCTATAAAGCCCTACATGGCTTAGGACCGGGATACTTACGGGAGTCCCTGCTGCCACCAACTGTTTCCCATCGTCCCATGCGCTCTCACAGACAGGGCCTCCTTGGGGTTCCGTCAGCCAGACAATGTCGGCTGGCGACCCCTAGGGGTAGGGCCTTCTCTGTGGGAGCACCCACCCTATGGAACCAACTGCCCCTGGAGCTTCGGGTGGCCCCTGACCTCCGCTCTTTCCATTGGGGCTTAAAAACATGGTCGTCCCAACTCGTTGACCTGGACTGAGGCGGGTGGGTGGGAGTTTTAATAATTGTTTTTATTGTTTTAGACGGCTAATTGGGTTTCTTATTTAATTCTTTTTAATTGTATAATATTTAGTATTGTTTTTATGATTGTACGCCGCCCCGAGTCCTTAGAGAGATGGGGTGGCTTAGAAATCCAATTAATAAGAATAAGAATAAATAAGATGCTTAGCAACTGGCATATATTTATGATGGTTAGCATGTTCCGGGATCATGTGATTACCTTTTGCGACCTTTTGACAAGCAGAGTTAATGGGGAATCCAGATTCACTTAACAATTGTGGCAAAAAAGGTTGTAAAATGGGGCAAAACTCACTTAACAACTGTCTTGCTTTACGGTGGAAATTTTGGACTCCGTGGTGGTCATAAGTCAAGGACTTACCTGTATTGTATTACTTGTGGAAGGCCATTTTTCTCCCACCTTTTTGTTTTGCTCTGTAACCAAAATATTTTTTCTGGAATGTTTATAAGCCAGGCTAGAGGAAGCATCTAACCAATCTTTGCAGATCTTGATGAATAAGTATCTGGTGAGTGCTCAGACCACAGGAAGTCCAAGGCAGCAGGCTTTTCTGGGGAACTGGGGAAAAAAACATTCTGGAAGAAGGCAACAACAACTCTCTTCATAATTGTTGCCAAGAAAGCTATCTAGATATGTCATGAAATCACCAGGAGGAATCTAAGTGAGTTTACATTAGCAGTTTATAAATCTCAGTAATGAGACATCCTTTGCCCTCTGAATTACTGTCTATAAGGAATCCCACACAAAGAAAAAGGAAAGAAGGAGGGGGGAAAAAAAGAAAGTTCAGTCATTCTTTTTGAAAATTATCAGTCTTCTACCATAATGACCTGCTGGGAGAAACAGTTCAGATAACTTAGATGACATTGAAGTATGCACAACATGTGATCGCTTAGCAGAGGAGATATCTTATTACCTATGAGAGGGAGTTGGAAAGGTGATGTGAAAGGATTGGGAAGGACGGGGAAAATTGCCTTGATAAAATAAATAATTTGGGGAAGAAATCTTGCCCAGCTTCTGTTGCCTCTCTTAATCATGACAAATTTGGCTCTTTCTGATAGGTCCAGGCTTGGATATGGGTATGGCAATCAAAATGTGGCAAGGAAATTCTGAATATACTTTGGTTAGATATCTAGATATAAAATATAAAAATAAAAATTTGGATGACTTTTCAGAGATTATAGAGATAATCTTTAGTCTATAAGATGCTCCTTTGCAAGATTACTTTTGAAAAAATAGGTTGATTTTTTTGTTTTTTTTTCTCAATAAAGGAACATATATGTATATACTTAAATAATACAGTGACTATACCGTGTTTCCCCCAAAATAAGACACTGTCTTATATATTTTTTGGCTCCCAAAAACACACTAGGTCTTATTTTTGGGGTAGGTCTTATTTTCGGGGTAGGTCTTATTTTCGGGGAAACACGGTATTATTTTTAATAAAAAATTATAAATCACAGCCAGTTACTAATACATTTGGTTTAATTTTGTTTAAACTTGCTTAAGTATAACATTTATTCTACTGTAGCTTCTTGGAAGTTGTATTGCATATGTATGTATGTATGCATGCATGTATGTATGTATAAATATATATTTACAAATAAATGAAATGCTCTGGTGCAGATTTGTATTATCTTCTCCTTTCTGAAAATAAACATAAAAGCTAGTCATTAATTCTGCTAAATATGTTTTAAAATCTCTTTTCTTCATGGTCACATGCATTCCATACTTTGATCCGAATGATCATTTGGATTGGGATAAAGTACAATTGGGACTTCCCCATTAATATCACTTCTGTAGCAATACACCGTTTTTAGGATGTCTAGGAAAATCAAGAGCATCATGTATATGGAAAGGTAACCTATCCAAGGCAGGCCTTTTCCCTTGAAATGCCAGGTTTTTATCACATATCAGCACATGTAATGTGACTTTTCTGCCAGTTCTCATTAAGAGCTTATGGATCATAATAAAAGTGTCAATGCAGGTGGCCAAATGTGGCCTGCAAAATTAATTATTACATAGCCTTTTTTGTTATTTAAGAACAGCCTGGCATAGTCTGATGTTGTTCAGCAGTTGGTAGTGTTGGCCGTGAATAGTAATTATGGGAATTGTATAAGTAGAGGACACCCGTTTGGGAAAAGTGGTTCTATCACAAACCGCCTTGCTGAAGAAAACTTAGTGTCTGGAGAATCTTGTGTAGACAAGCAATAAGGTAATAAAAGAACCAAACTGTTAAAAAAGTCATGGATATTAACAACACACTGAGCCACACTCCAGCATATTCCTAGAATAAAAAAAATGAATGAAAGGGAACTTAAAATTGCAAATACTCCCCCCGCCCCGTGTGTAGGAGAGAACTTTTTTGTTGTAAAAACTTTGGATTTCAGCTCAACTTTCATCTTATTAAACCAGCTTTCTTACAGTTTCTTTTCACTTCAGTATTTTTAAGGATGGTCATTGTTTGCAACACAATTGCAAAGGCCTACAAAAGTCCAAGAATGGTCTAACGCTTCCTTAATGATAAACCTAGCAAGTTGGTGCTAAAATTGAGTTACTTACAAAGGGGAGAGAAGGCTGTAGGCAAAAATCTCTAAACAGGCTGAAAAAGCTATTTCTGAGAAAATTATATTCTGAGCGATTTGGCCTAGATCTAATTAAACCTTTTGTGGCTTCTATTCTGCTGTGAGATTCTCTGGCAGGCCTTGACCTCTATTGACTTTCTTGAATAGGTGGACTTAATTTGTTCTGAGAGCTAGCTAGCTAGGTAGCTACTAAGTGACTTTGGAAATATCATAGCATCAGATTTTGCGTATGTGTTGGTTTCTCACATGTGTATTCTGTTCTGCTACTAGAAACTGAAATATCTTGTTGATTTAAAAAAGGTCTAAAACTACAAATCATGACAAAATTGTTATTAGGGTAGTCAGTGGCACAAAGCTAACCATCTTGCTTTTTCCCTAAGTGCAGTTGAACTTAGGCTGAATGTCACCTGTGTCTTCCCTTATATGTTCATTTGTATTTTTTAGAAACTTTTTGTTTTTTTACCAAAGTTGCATACAACTGAACATAATATTCAAGGCATGGGATTTCCTTGCAAGATCCCCCTCAAATCTTAAACTTTACAATCCCATGAAAACTTCAAAGATTTTTAGAAGACCCAATTATGTTCTTTATTTTTTTTTAAAAAAAGGTCATTAAAAATCAAAACTACTTAGGTTTTACTTTCCATCATTTTTGTTTCAAGCTCATTAATTTATTGGTTTACAGTATTGTAATACAAGTGTGCCATGAAATAAAGTCTTAGATAGGTCACAATATTAAAACAATTGGAAGTCAGTAATTAATTTAAAACAGCAGAAAAAAATAATTGGAGGGTAAAAACACAAGACCAGGAAAGTAAAATTAGCATGTTGCTGAGGCTGCAGAAATTGGGATGGTCACAAGATGGCAGCAAAGAGTTTAGGTTTTCTGTGTCTTTTTAAAGGACCCTTATCAGTCTTCCACTTTGTGTGAGCGTGTGTATAAAATATATAAAATATATATTATATATTTATTAATATATTAATAAATATTAACAGATCAAATAAAGTGAAGATATGACTTAGGGAGGTGGTAAGATGGGGGTGATTGGAGCATAAAAGCAGGTTGAGATGAAAGTATGGATTTAGGGAAGAGAAGTGCAGGTTATCTGGACTGCAAGAATCTGAGTGACCACTAGGTAACAGCAAGAATTCGGCAAGTTATATTTCTTTGCTGCTTTCTGATGCTTTTATGTTTTTGCAATCCCCCAAAATGACTGCAAAGTTACTGCACAAGAGGTGTTAGGCAAGTCTCCTTGAGGAGAGCAGTCCGAAGTCAACATTTCTCAGCATATCTTAAATGGTAAGAAAAGTAAATTTTCAAATAATATTGACACAGGCCATGGAAGGTCTCTACAGGCTAAATTCAGCAATAGGAAACAATCCAGAAGCTACAAAAGGAGACAAAAACATCAATAGGTTGCTATTAGTTTGGTTTAGATCTAAAGTGGGCAAGAGTGCTTTGAATCCACATCTTCGTAAGATATTTTTATGGTGCTCAGTCCCAGCCATTTTCTGGAAAACTGAAGTGATTGCAACACATTTATTGATCATGTGCCATCAAGTAGTTTTGACTCCTAGCAACCATATAGATAGATTTTCTCCATAATGCTCTACTAGCCTCTTCTTTCAGGTCACATGAATGATGGTACATTCATCACCACCTGAGTCCATCAACCTCTGGTTATCCTTTTCTTTCCTTCTAACTTTCCCAGCATTAGAGCCTTTTCCAGGCTTCACATAATGTGTCTGAAGTAGAGTAATTTGAGCATGGTTAATTATGCCTCCTGTGAGAACTTGGATTGATTTGTTCAATGAGCCATTGATTTGTTTTCTTGGCTGTCCACAATATTCTCAGGAGTCTTTTTCCAATACCAAAGTTCAAAAATGTCAATACCTCTTCCAATCCTGCTTTGTCAAAGTCCAGCTTGCATTTCCATGGAGTGTCATAGGGAATATATGGCTTGCAAGATTCTAATCTTTGTAGGTATAGACACATCACAGGATTTGAAGACCTTTTCTTCATGTTTACCAAATGCTTGTTGATTCGTTCCTTTATTGTTGATTGTTGATCCTAAAAGAAGCTTCCATCACCTCAGTATCTTTAGTCTCAATTCTGAGGGTGGTTTACCTGTTGTCATTAGCGTGCTCTCCTTTATAATTTAGTCCAATTTTTTCCACAATGCCCATTGACTTTTAGTACTAGAGCTTACAGATACTTTGCATTTTCAGTTTTCAGGGTAGTGTCATCAGCATATGTCAGGTTACTGATGTTTCTTCCTCCTATTTTAAAATCATGCTTATCTTCTTCCAAATCCAGCTTCCCTTAATATAGATTCTTCACATAGGTTGAATAAATAAGGAGAGAATATGCAATCTTGTCACACTCCTTTGCCAATCTAGAGCCAGCATATTTCACCATCTTCCATCTATACTGTAGCTTCCTGATCTGTATAGAACTTTCTCATGAGGATAATGAGATGTTCTGGGATTTCTACTTTTCTGAGCACTTTCTATACCTTGATGTGATCAACATAATCCAAGATTTTTCTATAATTGATGAGTTTTCTTTGTTATTCTTTGGCTTTCTCAATTATCCAGCATGCATCAGTAATAATGTTTCATGTTCTTTGGCCATTTCTAAAGCTAGCTTGAACAACTGGTACTTCTTTTTCCAGGTAGGTCTCTAATCTGTATTGAATGATCCCAAGCATTCTTTTGCTAGCATGTGAAGTTAAGAATGTTGCATGAGTTTATGTGCTCTGTTAAATCTCTTTATCTTGGTATTGGAATGTAGATTGACTTCTTCCACTTTGTTGGCCATGGTGTTATTCTCTAGTTTTGCTGGCATAACTTGGTTAGAGCTATCACTGATTCTTCTTCTGTTGCTTGCTATATTTCAGTGGGATTCCATGAGTTTCTCTATTACCACGTTTTGACTTGATAATGGCCAGAGCGCTGATCTAACTTCACCTAGTAGTAGATGTTTTTGTAAGTAAGGAATATTTTATAAGGTATCTCAGATGTTGACATTTTCTTCTGTATAGTGTTTCAGCATGCCCCTTCCATCTTCCTTTGATCTCCTTTGGTTTCTGTCTGTCCATTGACTTCTTTAGCACTACCAATTTGAGATTAGGACTTTCTTCTGAGTTCAGAAATCTTTTCGAAGACTTTCCTTGTTTTTCCATCTCTGTTTCCATCTTCAGTGTCTTGTGTCTTCTAACAGCTCTCTGAAAATCTTTGTTAAATCTTTCTGAGGCTTTTGTTGATCTTGGCTTTGGCTTCTCTACTTGGCAATTTCCACAGTTTGTTCTAACATCCAGTTTGCTTTCTTCTCTTTCTACGTTTTTGGCCGTCTCGTTTGACATTCATCCTTAATAACTTTGAACTTCATTCCATAATTCCTATGGTTCTCTATCAGTGAAGATCAAGATTTCAAAGTGATTTCTGATGTTCTTGAAAATGGTGAGTTTATGTTCAAGTATATCATATTGTAGAAACTGATTAGCTTTCTTTTTTTTCTCTTTAGTTTCATTTGGAACACAAGCAGTTCATGATCTATTCCAAAGTCAGCACTTGGCCATGTCTTCAATGGCACAGTTGAGCTGCTTTTAGCAATAAAATAGTCAACTTGATTTCTATATACTATATATTATATTAGATAGATAGATAGATAGATAGATATAGATATAGATATAGATATAGATATAGATATAGATATAGATATAGATATAGATATAGATATAGATATATAGATATTGATATTGATATCTAGTGATATCAATGTATAAAAGTGTCATTTTGGTGGTTTGAAGAGTGTTAACTATGAAGAAATAATGGGAGTGGTAGAACCTAATAAGTTGATCCTCTGCTTCATTTTGGTTTCCTAAACCATATAATCTGATAAATTTCCTTTTTTTGGCCATCCAGTCTCCAATCACAAGCAGCGTACATATTATTTGAACATTTTGTTGATTTCAAATTGGACTTGGAAATGAAACTCATCCATCTTCTTTTGCATTGGTGGTTGGATCATAAACATGAATGTCCATGGAGATTTTCATACAGGTCATAGTTGTCCCAAAGGTGCTTTTTTTTTCTTTCGAGAGGCAACAGGATGTTCTTGTTTTTCTTTGAAGATGTTTCGCTTCTCATTCAAGAAGCTTCTTCAGCCCTGACTGGATTCCATTCCCTACCATCCACTCAGAGCTGAAGAAGTTCTTGTATCAAGAGCAAAAGGTCTTCAAAGAAAACCAAGAAAGTCCAGTTGCCTGTGGGTGTGGGGGAATGCACCTTTGGGATAAACATGAATGATTATCATATTAACTGGTTGTCCATGAAGTCTAATCAATATTATTCAGTCATTGATTGCATTGTAGCCAAGCATTAAAGGTTACTATACCTTTCCTAACTCAAAGCAACACCATTTCTTCTTTGTTTTTCCACAGTAATAAATGATGGGATCTTTTGACTGAAACAGTCCCATCTCAAACCATTTCAGTTCGCTGATGCTGCAGATGTCAATTTGTAGTTGTTCCATTTCATCTTTTACTGTCTTGAGCTTTCCTGTGTTGATGCTTCTTACATTCACTGTTCCTACTATAATGTTATCTTTGCAGCTTTACATTTCCTTTTCCTGTATGGCAACATTAGCCACTAAATGTCTGGACAGCTTCATCACAGTGATAATTAGAGAATCCGTGTAATCACTGATTCTTTTAGGGCAGAGTACTGCAAGCATGTGGGAACTTGAGGTTCTCCAGGAGTTTGCATCTTTCATTATTTCACGCTGCAAGTACATTCGTTTAGAGACAGTTCAAAGTTACAACATCGCAAAGTGGCTTATGACTGTTTTTCACACATATGGTCATTGCAGCATTGCCATGGTCACATAATCAAAATTCAGATGCTTGCAACTGATTCATGTTTATGATGGTTGCAGTGTCCTGGGGCCATATAAGCCCCTTTTGCGACCCTCTGACCAGCAAAATGCGTGGGAAAGCCACTTAACAAAATGGTGGCAAGGAAGGTTGTAAAATGGATCAAAACTCACTTAACAAATGTGTCACTTAGCAATGGAAATTTTGGGTTCAATTGTGGTTATAAGTCAAAGACTACTTACATTGGAATGTGAAGCAGGAGCTGTCAAACTTTTTCGATTGGTACTTGTCAGCCAAATAAATAAACCTCCACTAGGATGGACTTTGGGCAGTATAAATAAAGTGCTAAAATATAAAACAGTATATATAAAAGTTAAATATGTGTATTATAGGTCTGCCTGTCTATCTTTTATCTGCCTGCCTACCTATCCATCTATCTATCCATGCATCCATCCCTATAGATTGTTTTGCATACACCCCCTTTTGTAAAGAATACTGTTTTGGAGTATCACATGTTTTTCAACTTCTCTTGGGGGGGGGAAGATTTAATACAATTTAAACTACATTTCAGTTTATTGGCCCTCATCCAATCCATTGCTGCACTCGGACATTGATTTGGCAGATCTCCTGCAGAGTAAAAGTGGAGGTCACATAACCCCTATAATGACGACATATTGATAATCAGTCATGTGAATAATAAGAATCAAGAGTCTCACATGAGCAGAAATTTACAGTAGTATGCATCATGGTCACAACAGACCCACAGAACTGATTAAAACGAACCATGAATTGAACCCAGGTTAATATTTAGGAAATAAATTTAATTTGAAAGATTTCATTTGAAAGATATTTGGATGTTGCATATTTTAGGATTCTTAATTTAAAATAGCAATTCCCTTCTAAATTCCCTTTTAAATCCAGGTGCTTGAAATAAACTTGTGGAAATCTCTTTACCGTCCTTTTAGAGTAGTCATAATATGGTAGACCTTTTGTCAGGCTATAATCTCCAATATTGGTTATTTTTGCTGAAACATAAATAAAACCCAATCATACATTATTTACTTAGCAGAACTTGATGATTCTGTTTGAGTGTTGTTTTGTACTTGCTCAGGTTTGATATTCCATTATCTTTTGGACTTTTCTTTAATAACACATCCATGCAAAGCGGGCAGAGCATATTTAAAAGGGGTGGGGCTGTTCAAACTTGGCAAGACATGGTTAGGTTTCAGAGAGGAAATGTTTTTAAAGACCAAAATGATTAAAGAAGTCATTGTTTTCTCACGACGTTAATAAGCAGGAGATGATCTGTATCCTTGGCAACTGAGAAAAGCCAGAGTTTCAGTGTTTGTCCCAGGGTTGAACAACTGCTAGAGTGGACTAATAAATATACAGTATATTTTTGCATGCTGTCCATAGATTGTACAATCTTTAGTTAATTGATAATTTGGCCCCTTGGTTTAATTTATAAAGATTTGGAAGGAAATACTACATAAATGTGAATGCAGAATTAATAATCATGCTTAAAATGAAATCCATCTTTAATGTTCTCTTTCCCACTCTCAGATACACACACACACACACACACACACACACACTAACATATATAACATATTTGAATCAAAGGATTCCATAAATAAATCTCTAGTTTATTAAAACTATTGTCTAATTAAAAATGAAAATGGTCCTTTCTATCTCACTCATACTCATTCCATAGCAGAGCTACAGAAGTTAAATCATTCTGAGGGTGGTTTTATTATGTGTCAGCTACACTACTATGCTTTTTTTTATAAATGTGTTTTTGTTAAATTTTAATTCTGTGTTACCGTTTCTAAAATCTCAATTTTGCATTCATTTATGAGGTGTTTAGTTGGGCTCTCCAGGTTAAGGTCTTCCATATATTTTGGAGTTATATGCTAATATATCTGAAAGCCATTAAGAAAACTGTTAAAAGTTTTTTCAAGAAAGTAAGAAGATTATTACAAACAAAAACACTTAAATTTATTTTCCTGGAGATGCTGGGACAGAATCAGAAAAAATAACTGCCATCATTCCAAATTCCAAGTTCTGCAACAAGAGGAAAAAGTTAAGGAAAGGGGAGGCCTTATTATTCATATGATGGCCTATCTTTTAGAATTTTGCCAGACTGGAGAGAAGCAGTTTGAAAGGGTGCAGATTTCCCTATATCCCACAAGTAAAATTCAGTGAACTTAACAGGATAGCTTGTAAGAAATATAGGCAACACTATACCACGGGAATAAACCCTAGTTAATTTATTGGGGTTACGATAAGAGTTGAAAATGTTTTTTTTTTCCTTTTGGCTATTCAGAATTTTTCTGTATTTTGATGTATGATCCAAATTGCATGATCCAAAGCCAGAATTAACAAAACATTTAGAAATCTTTTATAATATTCATTAAAACTCAATTTCGTTGTTGTTTGGAGAGTGGCTTTGTTCTAGAATAGATGAAAGAAAACAAGCTTGCCTTAGAATTAGAATTTGTGTCTTCATATAAGGATGGGTAACAAGGCATAGACATATGACACTGTCTGATATGGAATCCCAGATGGTTGCAGAACAATCTCTGCAATGAGAAGCTGCCCACAGTTCTTCCTTGGACAGAAAATAACTCTGGTCTGATTGACCAGAAGATCAGTTAAGAACAGATTTGAAAGAGATGGCCTTGATAATATCACAGGGTGCTATTGTAACTCCATATAAGGGTTGGTGTATTACTTCTTTTCTCCTTTGCTTCTGCAAACATGTGATTAAATCCTGCAGTTCCTTGTTGTGTTGGTAAAATTTATACTTATTTTATTCTATTAAATTGCTGAACAAAGGAAAAAGAATAAATTCATGTAATATAACTTTGTGAGCAACGCCATGTACTCCGAAGTCTTCTTCCTTGTCCCTTTGATGGTGGTGGGTGGGGAAACCTTATGCAAAAAATAAATCTCAACCATTCATTGATTCATATCAGGTGTAGGCTTTTTTTCCCCTTGGCAGTGTTCAATGATTGTTCTTTAACTAGTTGTCTCCATGCCTGAAAAACCTACAATTTTTGATGTTTTGATAGATGCCAGATACTGGGAATATAGCCAAGGATACACATTGTTTGACTTCATTTTAAGATTGTAGGAAATTAATTTCATGTTCCTTAGAGCAATTCTTCACTGGTTAAAAGAAGACATTCAAGCTCATGCTTCCATTATTTTTGTAAATAATTTAAAATTTTGTTGCCTTCCTTCTACCTTCTGTGAAAGAGGCTGCCTAGTTTGGGATCCATGAGCCTTTCCTCTTAAATCCCATGCTGTAGAATAGGGGTGTCAGACTCAAGGCCCTTAGTAGAGTACTTAAATCTGGCCCACCTTTGAAATAGCGAAGGGCTGGCCTGTGGTGCTACTGCCAGTGAAAACAGAGCTCAGGAGGGCCATGCGCGACCCTCCCAGGCTCCATTTTCACTGCAGAGGGCCACAGGAGGATTCCCCCCAGTCCTGCCCAGGCCACCATATATGCCCCCTGACCTGAGTGATGTAAATCTGGCCACTCCCACCCCAGCCATGCCCATCTGGCCCCTTAAGGTCAAACACAACCCTGATGTGGCACTCAATAAAACTGAGTTTGATACCCCTGCTGTAGAACATCAGAAAGCAGCAGGACTTTTGAACTAGGTCAAATATTCTGTCAAATATGGCCCAAATTAGATAGAGTTTCTATTGTACAGGCTTTTGACTACATTTTGTCTTCCCTGGGTTTTTTTTTTTGAAAAACAAACATGACTTGAAATAAAGCTTAAGAAGACCCATTTGTAATATCTGCAGTTAGTATTACAACTCAATTTGTTTTATGATATACCTTACTGTTGTGCAGCTGAGGTAAAAGGTGTCTCACATGTCCTGAAGCACTCTTAGTTTAGCAAAGGTGATATATTGTGCAATGCACAACTCTCAGAAATATAGTTTAAAGGAAATACATGCTGTGTTCTTCTTCCACTTCATAGACCATTCTTTCTCTGTTCCTGCTGACACACCATTGGCAAAAGTGAACCAGGTTAGTGTTGATAGTATCTTCATTTGACTATTTTTTAAAATTTGTTTGCTTTTGGCATAATCCATTTGGAAATTCTTCTGTACGTTCCAGTTAGAGTATATGTCAACTGAAAAAAAACACCAGAAGTTAAGAGGTAGATGTCTGACTTAATTTATTGTAACTTAAAATATTGATTTTTTTCAGAGATTTCTGAGTTTATTTGCTAAAGCATTGAAACAAACTTGTAATAAGATAGATGAACTGTAATATTTCTTCATCATATCCTGGTGATAATTATCTATACATTTCCCCCCTTTTTTGTGTGCATTAAACTAGATTTCCTTACAGCATCAATGTGAGGTTTTGTTATATTTCACTGCTGTCTTACCTATTGTAGACAGTTCACCTGGAATTTACATATTAATATTTGCAGCAAGAGGCCCAGTTTTGTGTAGTGATTAAGGCATCAGGCTAGAAACTGGGAAATTGTGATTCCTAGTTCCTTCTTAGGCACAAAACCAGCTGAGTGACTTTAGGCCAGTCACCTTCTCCCAGCTAGGAAGGAGGCAGTGACAAACTGCTTCTGCAAAAGTGTGCCAAAAACTGCAGGGACCTGTCCAGGCAATTTCCAAGAATTGGACATGATTGAATGGAAGAAACAAATTTGCAGTAAAGTGTTTTTGTTATTGTGATATTTTTCTGAGAAGGTATAATTGATTAATTTAGCCAAAGTAGGCTTGTAAGTTGACTTTTTGCATTCCCTGCACCTTTTCCCCATGTTAACATCCAACTTTTCTGCTTCCAAAATGGGAGATCCTATCTTTTGTAGTAACAAACATATTGAAGATAGGTATTATAAAACTACAGATGGTCTTTGCTACCAGCACTTTGCTGTTCTAACAGAAGGAATTGAAGTTGAAGGAATGAATAAATCTGGGACTTTCACTAACTTCATATTTCATAGAAGGAATGCTAGAAGGAACAATGTATATTAGGCTCTGCAGATAGTTCAGATGCCTACAGATCCTTGTGAATGCTGACTTTTTAAAGAACTATTTCCAAACCAGGAGAATGTTGGAAAGAAATAATGTAAAAGGAGGTTTCAGTGTGTGTCAGTATGATAATTATCTGAAAACAGAATGGAATGGGACCAATTTTGGTGTGGTAGGAGAAGCCAGGAAATGATTTCAACTAAGGTCTTTAGAAAAAACAACAATAAATGCATCCTGATTGTCTTTAGAGATTCTTAGTCATCCAAGACATTATTTTCCAAAGGTGCTTTTTCAAAAGGTAATTGGACTTTGTTTTTCCTTGAAGATGTTTCATTTCTCATCCAAAAAGATTCTCCAGTTCTGAATGAATAGTGGAGGATGGAAGGATTAATATTCCTTGCAGTCATCTGGTTGTTAGCACTCTTTTTCTGAGAGTTGTTGAGGTGGTTTATCTGTGCCCTCAGGGTCACCAGTGCAAATGAGTGTGGAACCACCTTGGAACTGCTGAAGGGAATGAACTCAGGGCACAGATAAACCTCCAAGTGGCCTCCAAGTAGCCTCAATGACTCAATAAAAGTAAAACATCTTCAAGGAAAAACAAAGTATTTTTGAAAAAGCACCTTTGGGACAAAATGCATCCTGATGCAAGAAGCCATGGGCAGCAGCTCAGAAAATTGCTGTCTTCTCCATTCAAAGCCTACTTTGATTCAATCACTCAAGTATATGTTCTCAGAAAAACATCAGTGTTTTTTTTAACCATAGTGAGGTGCTTGAAACATTGCATGTGATATTCAAAGCTTGGTTTGATGAAATATGTTCATTCTCCTCCCATGACATTTTTTTGTAACCAAAGATGAGGCTGTTTAATGTTTTGATTTGTTTAAAATGGAGTTATGTTTGTATGGATTGTGCTATATTTGTGTGTGTGCATAAAGTCTCTGTTTTCTTTTTTGTCTTAGTACTCTATTTTCCCTGTAGGATAAGCAATAAATACATACAAACAAAAAAGGTATATCTATATAATATTATTTTGTCCTTTTCATGGCTTGTATTAGTTGAAAATAAAGGACACAAAAATATACAACTAGATGAGATGGAACACTCTTTAACACTATAACTCCCCATCTAAGAACATGAGATGTGACCTTAAAGACCATCTATGGGAAGAGAGACATTGTATTGACTTAGATCTTGAAATACAACTTAATTCTATGATTTAGCAAACATACCAAGTTACCAGCCTTCCCACTGGCAATGTTATTGAAGCCTGATTAGACAAAACAACTAGTGAGTTTAATTTTCAGCCTTCTGGAAATTTCAGCAGCTACATCTGAAATCACTCTGTGTTTTTGCTGTGTGGAAACATTGTGGTCTATCTTCTCTCAACTCCATTCGCACGGTATGAAATTATCATTATTAACATCCAGGAAATATAGATGCTGAAGTGTAAAGCAGAAACTCATCCATAAATTTGTTTACTGGTTTTTTCTGCAGCAGTTTTTTATGCTACAGATACTTACATTTGCCTCTTCTAGAATCCAAAAGAACACACATTCACAAATTATATTTGTATTTGAAAAACAGACACTAGCTTGAAGTGAATAGTCCTAGTTATACAGAGTTTCATGGAATAGTTGATGGCATGGGCCCAGATTGTATTATGGATCAAATATTATAGATGTTGGTTCAGATTGCAGGCTTTTGGGTATTCAAATGCATCCACTCCACAAAACCAGCCATAAAGAATCATTTATAAGTCAAAGTGTTGTTCTATTATGTTCAGGAAGCATATTCCACAGAGGGGGAAAAATGGTTTCACCTTTTTGAATTGAACAAATGAGCTTGCTGCCGGATAGCCACACCCTACATTTCTGAAAATTATTTGTTTTCTCTTTTGATGTGGTGTTGCTCTTTCTTTTATCTGTGTCATGAAAACCGCAGTAGCTTACTTATTACACAATTAATGCAATTATCTGATAAACTTGACTAATAATGTGTAAATTTCAGTATGTTTTCCAGAGGGCTTCTTCTGACATTTTCAGATTTATCCCAGTGTCTTACAACACACCTTGTAACGTGCATTCACATGCAAATGTGGATGCTTATGTGCAGATATTCAAAAGCAAATTTTTCTGTGCCTCTGGGGTTTTTTAATGTTTTTTTTTAAACTTTCAAGTGAATGTTAAAATACCTGGTCAAAATCCCTTTAGTTTTCTTGGCAAGGTTTTCAGAAGTGGTTTGCCATTGCCTCCTTCCTAGGGCTGAGAAAGAGGGACTGGCCCAAAGTCACTCAGCTGGAGCTGGCTTTGTGCCTAAGGCGGGATTATAGTTTACAATCTCTCATGTTCTCGCCTGGTGCCTTAACCACTAAACCAAACTGTCTCTCCATCTGTGCCTAGCTCCTGATATTTGAAGGAAATAGATTTCCTGATTTACAGTACTGTTCAGCATCACCAAGTATCTTCCTTTCCCTTACCAGTTCATATAGAGAAGTGTTCATTCCAACCATCAATTTGTTATATTATCCACATGGCCAAATGCAAAAAAAAAGTGTTCTGTTAGTTTTCCTTTCTAATTCCTTTTTTTTTTTGCTCTGTGTTGTTGTTCCACCCAACTCCCACAAGACATATGGCCAAATTGTAAAACTGGTGATGGCCCTAGGTGGCTGAAATAATTAATGAGCTGTTTGGAAATGTATTAGCATCTGCTATTCTAATTTGCTATTAAGCACAGCTGTGGGTAGAAAATTTCAGATAGAAGGTATCCAACTGCATATTTGCTTCCTTCCAGCCTAAGCTGAAAGTTTTTAAAATTTTAATGAAATAATTTTGCCATCAAACAGGGTTAGGTTTAGTGTGCAAAGGCTATAAAATAAAATATTTTTCCCTATATGGTTTTAATGCTTGATGTGTTTGACAGGCAACATGATCATGTATACTTTTACTCTGTAGGAGGGCCCATTGAATTCTCTTGGATTGCCCCCAAGAAAGCATACATAAAATTCTCTAGTAGGAACATTAATAAATAAAATGCATGTAATTAGTTAGCGTATATTATATGTATCACTGTTCTTCCTGAGCACACTCAAAAGACATTGGACAGAATCGAACACAGTTGTATACATTGCATATATCAATGTTCCTGTTAGATTTAGGTGGGCTATTGAGGCAGAATCCTTGAAGAGACAAATGTCACATTCTCTGCGAGCTACCCTGATTCTCTAGTTTGGTGATGGCTCAAATATTGATCAGCATCTTTTTTTACGATTTTTCTTAGAAAGAAAGACCCTTAAAACGGCTGCATTTTTACAGCACTTTCCTTGATCATGTTTGGGTATGCATGAGCTGATGAATAAGAAAGGAGGGAATATGAAAAATGAACTTAGTTTTGTCAACCTGTCATTTTCTTTTTTCTCTCTGACGTAGTGGCAAGAATGGACCACTCTAAAGGGCTTTCATAAAATTTGTTTTGGCTAATTACACTTTTGATTACCATTATTTATCTAGGCTTTATAAAGTGCACTAGGAAAAAGAGCACTGGTGAAAGCAATAGAACTCGGTATAGGTAGTTCTTGACTTAACGCTGTAATTGGCCCCACAATTATGGTCGTAAGTTGTGCAGGTTATTAAGCAGGCCACCTTTTTTGCGATGGTCACTAAGCCAAAACAGCAGTTGTAAAGTATATCTACCATTCGCTGTGGTGTTTGTTTTTTAACTTATGGAAGTAAATACTGGTTTCCAGCAAAAACATTGCAAATTATGCTTATGGGACTGTGGGACACTGCAAACTGATGTAAATGCAAGCCAGTTACTGAATGGCCTAAATGTGGTCACACGACCACGGAGAGTAACACACCCAATGAAACTGAGTCACAGCCTGAGAGAAGTCCATCATAACTTCAAAAACTCACTGAGTGACCAGTCATAAATTGAGGATTACCTGTTTAGTATCTAACTATTAGAAACTGCTATAAGAATTTTATCTGAGGCTGTTTTAAGAAAAGCAAAAGAGGTGGTCATGTATTCAGGGGATGGGGTGGAATGAGCTCTTTAGGCAGCTGTTACATTTTTTAAAAAATTTATAATTTGAAAAAGTAATCTTAAAAAAAATCTAATCAGTGTACTTGATTAGCAATAAGCAAATATAAGAATAAATATGTAGAGTACTTTGGGGCACCACAACAAGAAAGGTATGTCTACACTACAATCCAAGCGGCGGTAGGAAGAAAGGCGATAGGAAGTAAAACAAAGTACTTTCTTATAGCCATGTATATGCAAGGAAGCAGTAACAAGCAAGTTGAATTTATCCTTTAAACAAAAGAAAGAAAGAAAAGACATTGGTATGAATGTGCTAATTTCATACGTTGAAAAACTGGGTGTTATAATTGTTTTGACGCATTTACATATGAACTTTACCAGTGTTCCTTGAGCGCAAACCAGGCACACACACACACACACACATAGAGAGAGAGAGAGGGGATGGAGAGGGAGAGGAATGGGTAGGTAGGTAGGTAGGTAGGTACTGCTTAATCTGGTGGTTCTCAAACTTTGTAATGCTCCCCAAAACCAAAAATGAATTTATGTGATTACCCATTAGTAAAACTAATGTTTGTTAGTTTAATAACTAACTGATGAATAACTAATAATGATGCTATTAGGTTTCAGTTTGTGCAGGAAATAAAAATGACATATTATGACTAATGGCATTAGCATTATGACTGTTAATCTGTATTTTATAGGACTTTACAAACTTTACAGTACCTCCTAACTATGGGTTCATGTTGGTACAGTGAGGATCAGAGCCCAGTATAAGTTTTGATGTTACTTTCATATTGCCTGCACAAACCCAAGTAGAGTTTTTGACAAAAGTGATTCCTCCCATTTTGTTTTGTGATCCCCCAGGGGAGAACCAACCCACGGTGTGCAACACCCCGGAGTTATCTAAACACACCCCCTGCTTTTCTTCAATCATGACCCTCAAAATTGGCTTCGCGAGTTCCCAGTGATTTCCCATCTCAGAACTGTGCCCGATTTAAATTTAAATTTTTAAAAATCTGTTTAATTACATATTGACAAATCTTCAAACAATATATTTAGGCTAATTTCTTTGTGAAAACTTTAGAAGACCAAGTCATCTTGGCTTTTCATATTTAGCTAAGGTTATGGCGTTGTGCTTCAGGAAGCACAGATGTTTTGGAAATCTGCATATCATACCTTGAATGGCAAATGTTAGACACCATGTAGTTTATAAGTGGACTAGTCTGTTTTTAGCTATATTTTATTAGCTGTGGAAAACTCTTGCCTCTGCAAAGTTTCAGGAACTTTTAATGCAGATACTGATAACTGATGAGCGGGAAATATAAGGTAGTTGAATGTAATTAAATCATGTATCTCGGATAAAATTTACATTCTTTCTTTTTACCTTTTTTTTGTCTGCTTTCCTTGGCATGGAACCCAGTTTGTTTCCCCAGTTAGATCTATTCCTGAATTTCAATTTTTAATTAATCTTAAAAGGATAAGATGGCAATAACCAATTACTACAGATTATCCTTGGGTTAAACATGATATGTTAAGTACCATGAGTTCAGAATAGTGGGGCAGCTTACAGATGCATTAATCATATTTTCCTAAATTATAAAAGAGTCTTGAGCTGTTCTAGTCTAGGCAAGTTATTACTTCCAACTCTGTATGATGAGCTCCTTAGAGGATTTTTTTTTCATTAAAAAGCATCCTGCTATATATAACTAGATTTACTACCCAATAGAATTGAAACTGTCCTGACACCAAGCTGAAATGTAGCGAGAGTATCAAATTTATTGTCTTAGTGAAAAGTCAACGAATTCAGAAAGGATATTGAAAATTAGTTCTTAACGTTATACCCACTAATGCAAATACACAAAGAAATGTATTTTTCAAATATGTGCTTATTATGAGTGTAGCTTATAAAATGCTCAAGTTTCTTCCTCTTTCTGAATTTTTTATACAGAGGAACTTAACGCTATATGTGAGTCCAACTAAAAACATAAATTTTCTGGATCAGTTAAGTTGTTCATTAAACAATTCAAATATAATACAAAACGAATACCAACTAACGGGAACAACTATCAGTACAAAATAGCAATAATGGGCTAGATCTCTAAAGGCTAGGATAATGGTTTTAATCAGGGGGTAACACTTTACTTTTAAATTTTAGGAGGATTTTGTCTCTTGCTCAAGAGACAAAGTGTGAGTACCAAGAAAGCCTCCTTGAAGAAATGGAAATTTAAAGAATCTGGTAGTAACTTTTGAGACTGATAATTTAAGGCATTTAAGGCATAAGCCTGCATCTGATAAAGAGAGCTGCAGCTCATAAAAAATTACGCCTTAAATAGTATTGTTAATTTTAGTTATGGAACCATCTTTTCCCTGTGGATTCTACCAATTCTGTTTGCCTGGAGAAGAAGCAAGAGAAGCATGCACTGAATCCTATCTGCAAAAGTCATATGTCAGGACCTAGGATGAGTGGTTGTTTTTTGCCATGGCACTTGCCTTTTGGTACATCATCCTCCCAGTGGTGGGATTCAAATTTTTTTACTACCGGTTCTGTGGATGTGCCTTGGTATGGCAGGGAAGGATACTGTAAAATCTCCAGTCAAAGGTGGTATTTGCCAGTTCTCCGAACTACTCAAAATTTCCGCTTCCGGTTCTCCAGAACTGGTCAGAACCTGCTGAATACCACCTCTGATCCTCAATTAAACTTGTGCTGAAGAGACACTAAAAGCCTGGCTTTGCCATTAAGCTAGGGCTCTGATGTCATACGTGAGTCCATGTCGTGACTCATTTGAATGTGAGTCTTTTCAGCTCTTCTTTATGTTGTCTTTAGGTCTGGTTGTTTTTGCTGTTTGTTTCAGTTGTGGGACACCTAGAGTCACATGAATGAGATGAGCAGCCTACAAATTTCTTCAATAAATAAATAAAATATATAATAAATCATCTCAAAAGATATTACCAGATTCTCTCTAAATATTGGCCACCATTGAGTCCACATGATTCTTCTTCCACAATAGCTTCTATAAATGGAGTGACACAGATTTCTTTGTGATAGTCACCCAACAGCCAAGCACTTGAGAGAAAGTAACTAAAAGTTCTAGCGAGTTATATCCCTTAGATCTCTAGCTGAGCTAGAAATACAGTAAATTCATTATTGGTTTATCAAACATGGTTTAGTCATAGGGACTTGTGACTTTGTTAGTCCATGTATGGTGTATGCATATTATTGCATGTATTCATATTATTGCATATAACAAAACAATTAACTGTTACATACGGAAATGTCTTTTCATGGTGATGACAACCCAGAGGTGTGATGGCTAAGTATGCTAAATGAATCACTTTTTATGATTAGTATAATCACTGCAAACAGTGTGTTGCTTGCTGGTCTGTCAGCAGTAAGGTGGTATCTAAAGGTATTTTTCTACAGCATCTGCTGTTGGTGTATTTAACAGGTTTCCATTGAAAGCACAACATTACTTATTTTCATGGATCAGTAGGATCCTTATGTTTGCATATTGTATCTTTGCAGGGAATGCATCAAGTAGCTGCGATGTATGTACAGGTATTCCTCGAGTTACAAAAGTTCATTTAGTGGCTGTTCGAAGTTATAACAGCACTGGAAAAAATGACTTATGAACGTTTTTCACACATATGATCATTGCAGCATCTCCATGGTCATGTGATCAAAACTCAGATGCGTGGCAACTGACTCCTATTTATGACGGTTGTAGTGTCCTGGGATACATATGATCGCCTTTTGTAAGCTACTGACAAGCAAAGTCAATGGGGAAGCCAGATTCACTTAACATCCATGTTGCTAACTTAACAATTGCAATGGTTCACTTAACAACTGTAGCAAGAAAGGTCGTAAAATGAGACAAAACTAATTTAACAATAGTCTCACTTAGCAACATCAATTTTGGGCTCAGTTGTGGTCATAATTGATTATGGAGCCTCGGTGGCGCAGTGGTTAGAGTGCAGTACTGCAAACCTACTCCTACTGCAATTTGGTAGATCAAATCCCACCAAGATTGACTCAGCCTTCCATCCTTCCGAGGTGGGTAAAATAAGGACCCATATTGTTGGGGGCAATATGCTGACTCTGTAAACCGCTTTGAGAGGGCTGTAAAGTACTATAAAGCGGTCTAAGTGCTATTGCTATAAGTTGAAGACTTCCTCTAATTCTGGGAAAAGAACAAGATTTTTATTTTCCACTAGATATGTCTCCGGTTAGTAAGAATTAATTTAATTCTCTGTCTCTTGTGTGTGTAGACATGTATATAGTAGATTGTTTTAATCATCAGTGATAGGGTCAAATACTTGTTTCTCCATATTGAATTGTTCGTTATGTGAGCACACCTGTGCCTGCCAAGAATAAGCTTGTCTATTATAAACCAATTGAGTTAATATCAAAGATGCATTTTCCTGTTCATAGTTAGCCTCGTTCACTATGTATTAGTAGTTCAGTTCAAAGGAGCAACAGGAAGAACTGTGGCAGGCAGTTGTAGACAATCCAATTTATCATAGTTCTCACCGACCCCATGCCAGACCACACAGACTGTAAATAGCTATGTTTAAAGTCCCTCACAAAAGTCCTGCTTTGCATAAAAATACTTTTTCCTCCTGATTTTAGCCAAGGCTCTCCAAATATAAGGAGCACATTTTTATTCCTGTTGTTTTCTCTTTCTTCCTGCGCTATGCGAAACATTAGCCTTTAATACAATTATGGCAGGCTGGTTGTGGTTGTTACTGTCTAAAATTCATGTTTATGATGCTCAGTGGCTACATATCCCAGTGCTATGCACTGAGGGCTCAATATCTTCAAGCTGAGATGGCCTTGAACCAGGAGAACTAGTCCAAGATAGTATTTCCCAGTGGGTACCCTGCGGGTTTGCTGGTTCCCGCTCCTGTCAGTGAAAGCTAGTTACAAGCCAGAGAGAATCAGCTTGGCCATAGCTTGTCTACAGGGATTAAGACTGTAGCCTTGTTTTCCCTAAATGACCCGTTGGTAGATAGGTTGTCTCAGGAGCTTTGAAATTATTCCCTACCTACATGTGATTAAGACACCATGATTTGGGAAGTCTACTAAATACACAAGGCTGTCATCTGGACAAAGAATTTTCTTCAGCATATTTGGTTTATTTCTTCAAGAAAAAAACAACCTGAGCCAGATGTAGTCTTTCTATTTTCTTCCCCAAAGATATTAATTCAGAAATAATTAGGAGGAGAAAAGAACACACAGCAAAGGCAGCTCAAGCTGCATATACCGCTTGGCGTATTAGCTGGCTATACAAGCAGAAATGAAGAGCACTGAACAGGAAAAGTGTAAGGAATGCATATTTTATGGCAGATAAAAAATTAAAACATAGAAACATGATAATTGGCCTCCTGCACATTCATGTTATACATATGCAGTTCTTGTGGCGGAATATATTTAGGAGCGTTCTGGAGTGTTAAATCATCAAAGTATAAAAATATTTTTTTAAATAAAAGTTCAGATAATGTTTTTGAAAATCATCATTAAATTTACTCAATGTTTATTATCACAGCCGTATCACAAAAAAGCAGACCTAGAACAATTGTTAACAAATGTTAAAAAAAAAAAGACAGGAAAATCTGTCTTCTTGGATTGCTGAAAGGAAGAGTGAGCTTGGAAAGCCGAACACCATTAGAGTCACCTCATTATGAGAATCCAACAGAAAACACTTTTTTTCCAAGAAATTCACATACAAGCAAGAATGATCTATCAAGCATTTTAAATATGTAATTGTTTAATATGTAATTAGGCTTGATAGGATGTTTGAGCGAGCTCTATTTTTCACTACACTGAAAAAATATCCTATCATTTAGAAAATGAAAATGTTCTTTAAACGTTTGTAACCTGCTGCCTATCATATGAATATTTTTATGGGTGAGGGTTTTTTTAATTTTTATTTTATTTTAATTACATTTATATGCCGCCCTTCTCCGAAGACTCAGGGCGGCTTACAATTTCTGGGATACAACCCAGTGTGCTCAGCAATAGCCTTCATTCCATTGTATATGCCTGCTTATTACTAAGCAGCATTTTTACAAAGTCAGCTAATTGCCCCCAACAATCTTGGGTCCTCAATTTACCTACCCCGAGAGGATGGAAGGCTGAGTCAACCTTGAGCCTGGTGGGATTCGAGCCTACGCTAATTGCAGGCAGCTGGAACTAAGTGAATCTAAGTGCTAGGCATTTAACAGCCTGAGCTACCAAGGCTCATGATTGTTCATTGTTTCTTTATCCTTGTTATTTAGTGATGTGCATTCCCCGCCTCTTTTTTTCTTCTTCAGCTGCCTATACCTTTCCTCCTTTCATTGTAACCTGGCTACAGAATGTCTAAGCAAGCAGATTACTGACAGAGAAAGAATTGCCATGATTGGGTGTCTGCCAGGTTGTAGTCTTGGTGTTTAATTTTTGCTAGGTTTCAATTTCTGAATTTCTTGCTAGGGAGGGCAGAAGGGACTTCCAGTAGTTCCAGTTCTCAAGGCCATTGGTGAGCCACACTGGGAATCGTAATTAAGCAAGTTCCTTCTCCTGAGACAATTCTTATTCCAGTTAACTTGGTTTACCCTTCCTGCCTTCGTTGTGCTCTCGTTTTGTTATTGTTGTCAGTGTTGTAAGGATGAGAAAATGTTACTGAAATAGCCTATGTCTCAGCTTCTGTCTGCTGAATCCTTTCAAAGGGCTCAGCATCTAAAGTAGATGTTTTCATTCAGATTTTTAATCTTTTGCTGGGAACGATTTTGCCTCTCTTTTTTTTTTTGCAATATGTACCTAACCTTGAAACAATCTGTTTTAAGCTCATTGTATTTCAAGCATTAATCTTTATTTTCTGTTGCTGTCCAGCTTGGTTATTTCCAGGTTTTTTTTTAAAGTCATATCAAAGGCCAGAAAATCATTTATTGGGTTAGGGTTAGGTTAGGTTAGGGCAGGCTTATATCATGGGAAGTAGAGGAATATCCTGCTATGTGCAATTAATTTAACTGCATGTCAAATTAGGGGTTCTCATTTATTTGCTCTCTCTGGGATTCCATGCTGGTTCATATTGCTACATTTAGTGGGCCACCAAGATTGTGCAATTGCAACCTGTCTTTATGAGGTAATACATGTGAAACAATTAGGCTCTGATAAGAGCTACATTGCATTTATCCTATAATCTTACAACGTGTTACTATTTCCAGAAAGCCAATTTTAAAAAAAAACACGTTCCATTGGTGCAAAAGAAATTTAGGGACTATCGTTTTCCAGGGATCAGAACAATCTGGAGTCTAAATGGAATGTAAGTTTTAACCAAACTGTTCTTTCTCCTCCTTGTGTACCATTTTAATGCCCTGGGCTTTTGAATTTTGGAACAAAAATGAGTACGTATTGCTCTTTCGTTATATACAACTGTTTCATCTTTCATCTTTAGGGTAATGTTTTCAGAGTCAGAGAAGAAGCATGTTCCCAGAATTCCTTGCAGGATAGTTGGAGTCCTGAAATTGGGATTAGCAGTAGCGGTGGGTAGATGGGATGCGTCCTAAGCCCAATAGTTCAAGTTCTTGGATGAGTGCAAGGAAAGCAAGTTGGAATATGATAAATGCAAATAAATAAAATACGACTGCTTAGAGCAGTTGCATCAAGTTGGTCCTTTAGGAAATTAAGTCTGATAAATCAAATTCACAACCTCCTCAGCAAAGCAAGGAAAAATTGATCAAGATACTTTGTTCTCTGCAGAAATTTTATTGGTAGGTAATATCTCTTATAATATCCTCCCTGTTAAATTTGCTTATGAATTCAAGGAAAAAGCTCTTCAGTTAAAGTAGATTCAGATGCTGCATTAATTATTTTTATTAATGCAATATGATTTATTCTCCATTTCTGACTGCAAATGATTTAGTAATGCTTATCCTAATTTGTTTTGTAAGGTACTCCTTTTACATTTGTCTGGGGTTTATCTGCCTATCTAGGAGCAAATTGCCATCACATTAATGAAAATATTTAATTCATATAATATAGTGAAGTTATTCTGGATTTTCTTCATATTTAAACGTACTGAGTTAGCTGCTATCATAATTGAGAGGAGACATATGCATGCAAAAGAAAAGCCTGAAATCTGTTTTGACCATGGCCCTAAATTGCTCCAGTAACTCAAAGCAGGAATGGAGAAAAAAAATACATTCCTTTCTTTCAGTGCTGACTGAGTTAATTATCATAATATAAGTGCATAAACAATGGCTGATGGATCAGACCTCGGGGCCATCTAGTGCAGAAGTCTGTTCTCACAATGGCCAATCAAGGGCACAAGAAGCCCACTAGTCTACCAGCAGGTGGCTTTCAGTGGCTGTCCCACTGCCATCAGGGCTAATGGCCAATACCAGAGAGCACCATCACTAGACACTTCATCCTACAGCCTGCAACAGGAGACACTTGGATTTGGTGGCATTCCAATAATAGGACATGAGGTCTCCTAGGCCTAATTGAGACTAATTGTGTTTCCTTCTATGACTGTTGCTTGCTTCTGACTCATGTAACGGGGCTGTGCGTAGGTTGCATTACAATTGAATTATCTCAAACTTTGGCCTTCATGTGTGGCACACTGCCAGAAAGGTTAGCCAGCACTTTCTTTTCCCCATAAGCTTGCTGATAATAAATTCTGTTCTTTAATGTGCTCAGACTCAATTCAGTTTAAGCATTTTACATAGTTTCTTTAAAAAAAACCCAGTGCATATCTTAACACTTAAGCATGTTCACTAGCATTTCAATCCAGCATTTTATGACATCAAGGAAGGAGCTTCATAATTCTTAGATAACAATTTTTATTCATTTAAGAAAGAGCAGGTAATGCTTATTTGTGACAGGTTTCAAGTTCAGCAGAATAGGAATTCTGTTCCTCTTTTGCAGTTGATGGTCCTATCCTTTTATTGTCTTACACATCCTAGCTTACTTGGCTCAGCTCCAGCAGCATGTAAAAACAGAATAAACTGACCTCATCTAGTCTGTTTCTTTACAGAACTGATTTTGGTCAGGATAATGGAAACTGGAAGTCTATAACTTTCAAAAGTTCAGAACTGTTAATTAGCCTGGACAGAATTAGTTTTATGAGATGAAAGACAGAATATATTGGCAGCTCTGCATGAATATAATTTGATTCATTTTCATATAAGTGGCTAGTATAAGTTTGTTTTGATCATGATGAGACTTAATTGTAGCTATTTTCAATTGATAACAATTTAGTATTTTATTGATGTGAAAAATTAAACTACAATCCATACCTTTTAAAAAAATAGTTCCATCTTTAATAAAAATCACTGATTATTATATAATTTGGAAAAAGGTAAAGTTTTGGAGTCAGTAGAAATGCTAATGCACTTAACAGAACCCAGTGCAGTGTGTGTGTGTGTGTGTGTGTGTGTGTGTGTGATTGTATCCAAGTACAAAATGTGAAACCATGGGAAACACCCCAACAAATGGATGTCCATATGACAAGATTAAGAAATACAGCTTAGGCACAACACAATTCTTTGCATATCTATTCTGAAGTAGATTGGTGCTGAAATGGAATTACTTCACACATATGTATAGGATCAAAATTTTACATTTACAAAATAAAGCAATAGAGATTCCTCCCTTACTCCTGAAACACAACAGCTGTTGGGATCAAATTGGAGTTTCATACTGAATGCGGTATGATGTCCAGATCCATTAAACTAATTTTTACCCTAATGCCTCGACTTTCAAGGGAAGCATCACATTCTGTTATATTTTCCTCATCTGAAAAACAAACACTGTAAAAAATCAAGACAGTCACTGAACTGGAAGCAGTATTGTCCCTCTAGAGATCTGAATCCTGATTTCATCCTAGTTGTTTCAATGTTCACCAATTATCCCACTGCAGTCACAAGGCTAATTTCCTTGCAACAGACTGGTCAAGTAGTGTTTTCTATGCCATACATCTCAGTCTTGCGTAAACTGGCATCAAATGTATTGGATTAGACCTCAATACACCCTTGGCATAATAACTATGGAAATCTATTATGAGTGCAAAGTTTGAAGAAGAGTGCTGTACACCAGCGGTTCCCAACATGTGGTCCACGAATCCCTGGGGGCCCCACGATATCATAGGGGTCTGCGAAGGCGTGAAGAAATGTTATGATTTGAATCTTGAATTAGATCTTGGGAGTCCATGGCCACAAAAGGTATTTAAAGGAAGTTTGTGATGAAAAAAATGTTGAGAACTGCTGCTCTACACCATAGTGTTATAACAACACTATAGGGCATGCTGTAGAAATTAATTGGGTTGACAGCAAGCAACAGCCCCTGTCTCTCAAAGGTGTTTAACTTATTAAAGTTTAACTTTGCTTATAGGTAAGGGAAGCACCGGGACATTGAGTATTACTAGTTGCACCAAATTTTATGATTTGTAAGGAGGTTTCAACTCTTCAAATAACATCTGGAGAATAGAATTCTTCCCCTCTCACAGCAAAAGGCAGGAGTAAGTCTGTATAAAATACCATTAACTGACAAACCAGAAGTTTTTAATGAACATTTTGAACATAATCAGTTTTTATGGTTGTTTCCAATGTCTTATTTTATTGGTATCTAGAGGAGAGCCCCCTATCTTATATATCCATTAAGTTAAGATTTTGAGATATTACTCTCCCTCTTAATATTATCTGATCTGTATTCTCCTTTGGTGCTCTTTAGCAGATACAGATTAAAACATTTGTTTTAATTTCACTCTTTGGTCTGTAAAATGATATTAAGCTACATTTCATACCTTTTTAAAAACAGTTCATTTTTAAATCAGAATTATATAGTTTAATAATTGAAAAGCTGTGGAACAGGATTTAAAAAATAATGCAATTAATAGAACACGATGCAAAATATTTGAATGGTAAAAACATGAGATCAAGATGTCAAGCCACTAGGCCTCAATGAATCTACATTTTTTTCTTGTTTCTGACATTCTTTATCTCCCTTTAAAATGCTAATTGATTGTATTAACATTTTTGTCTTTCTTTTTAATTGTATTGGCTTCTATGGGAAGAGATTTATTTTGGGAAAGCAAAATAAAAAGTAATACGTTCCTTTGGAAAAGAGGAATTCTGAGAATCCTTTCCTCACTTTGGACCCAAAATGGATTTGTACATCTTAATACATCTTGTGAAATATTAGAATAAAACATTGATTCACTTATCTTCCCATCATGTTTATAATCAAGTACCTTTAACCATATATAACCTGCATGAATAGATTTCCACTTGCTTTTTATCTGCTTCCTTGTCATGCAACACAAATATAATTCACACCCATGTTACATCCAAGCCAGCACATATTGCACACACTGTATGTGTATTGCACACATTGTACACATTGTATTATTTGCTCCTGTTTGTATGGTTGATGGCATCCAGTAAAGCTCTCCCAACCTTTCATGCAAATCTTAAATCTACTCTTTTGTCCACCACTGCTGCTTAAAATTGTTCTCTGAATGGAGGTATTGGAATTTTTCTTTAAGAGCTGAACCATTTGCAAGTTAACCAGAAGGAGAACACCTTGTAATGTTGGAGTGATCTCCTGGTTCTGTAACATTGTTTGTAGAGGTCTGCTGGGGAGTCTCAAACCTATGCTGAGTTTGTTTGTATGTATACATACAAAAACCTCTTAAATTCTTTTTTTTTAGTAACCAGATATTCAAGTATGATCTTCTTTATATATATATATATCTTAGGAAATTTCAACCCCCTCCCATGAAGCCACAAATTGCAGCTTGGTAGTTAGTCCAGTATTCATAAGCTCTTTTTAACTAGCTAGGCATCAATCTACTTCCTTCCTTACTTCTGCTCCTTCGCCACATTAAACCTATCGGAGGCAGTTGGTCTCCACATATTAAAGTTTCTCTTGGGCTCAAGGTCACTGCATGAAGTCTGGTTTGCTTTTCTATCTATATAGTCACATCCTGTCACCCATTTCCTCTGTTCCTCGCAGCACTACTACAAAAGTCTATTTTCCATTACTTTCATAAAGGCATCAGACTGAGTATTTCTTCTAAATATTTCATGCCCAGAAGAACTTAAGGTGAGTTTATAATGAGAAGGTACAATTAACATTTAGTATGGCTATCATTTGTTGGTTTTTGTGCAAATTAAACTGAGATAGGCTTCTATCAGTTCTTTACTTGTGAAACATTCTAGAATTGCACACACACTAACAATCACAGTTAACACTAACCATTAACCATTGTTTCTCATTGTGATGTTCTTCAGTTGAACTTTGGATTGGAGAAGATTTGCAAATGATTTTGAGCAAATTTGGTAGCTGCCTATGCATAGAACTAGAACATAGTTGAAACCAGATAGCAGGAGGAAATTCCTTACTAAAAAGGGAGCTGCCCATTGCAAATCTAGTTTCTGATTGGCCAGTTTTCAGGAGATAGTGCTGTGTTTGCACTAGATCTAATATAGATGATAGAGAGATAACAGTTCACAATATTTTGTAAAGTGTCAAAATAATTTGTTCTAAAGACACTGTATGTAAACTAGTTCACTGACAACCTAAGGTAGCAATAGAAGGCTTTGCATTAGGACTGCTAGTGTTTCCTGATTTAAAATAAAAAATCCTGTAGCAGGGAAATCGTAAAAAAAAAAGAGAGAGAGTGCGCTTTGGTATGATGTTGCTTATGGTATTTCAGGTTCTATTTCTTGAAGGTTTTGTAAGATCTATAATTAGTTGGATGTTGAATCACATTGCTGTTTCAATGCTTATTTTGGGTAAAGTAATCTCTCTCCAGCATAGAAAAAAAGAAAAGAAAAAAGATGAGAGCAATGCTAAGGCCTTCTGGATTCTATTAAGATATTTGCTCAGGAGAATGCAAAGGTTTTCTACAAGTGTATTTTTGGAGCATTCATAATAGTTTTTCTTCCACAAAGGATTGTTCCTTCCTTCCTTCCTCATCTTCCTACATGGAACTTGAGATCCTTCTTGAGCTAGATATTAGAAAAATGTCCAGCATATTTTTTATTTAAATAAATTGTAATTATTCCCCAATCAATTCTAATATACCTGCTAATACATGTGTGTGTGTCTTGTTAAGTAAGGAGACCTATGCTTGAAGGCTGAAAGATTTCACATATTGAGTTATTTTAAACAATGGCTGGGATACATAGAAGTCTATCAGGCTTAGGACACTATATCTTTTTACTTTCCTCCATGAAATCTCTGATTTTCTTACGTTACATTATAATATTCAAATATGTTATCTTTTGAAAACAGAAAAAGGTTTCTAAACTTGGAAGCAATTTTACTATTCTTTAACCTAGAATGCAAATATAATGGAATTAGAATTTTAGAAAAATGCCATTTTAAGTATTTATCTGAATGCGTGGGGAGACCTAAATGATTGTTGTGTTTGCTGGATTATAGGCATAGCTTTCTGTGTGATCAGGAATTGAAATACCGCAAATAAGAGTTCTGAGTTGCCTTGATTGATCTACTTAACATTGGAGCAAATACAATTTCCTTTTCAGATTTCCCACTTGGGAACTTGACTGATAATGGAGCTGAGCCCTCCCATTCTTCACAACCTTGACAACTTTAAGCTACATGAACTTCAACTCCCAGGATTCTCTACCTAGCCATTGGGGAATTCAGGAATGGAAGTCCATATGTCTTAAAGTTTCTAAGATTGAAAACACTGCTCTAGTCTTTGAGTTCTCCACATTAAGTGAACATCTAAATGGGATTAGAAAGTATGTGGTATATTCAGCTCTCATACATGGTTGTTTCAGTGCCTCTTTGCAACACTCTTTAATGTCTCTTCATTCCTTAATCCCTCCAAAATGTTTCTTAATGCAAATTATTAGAATAATTCCATTAAGAATAAGCAAGTAGTTTATTAAATAAGAGTAATTGAAAAATCAGGGCATAAGACAACCATGGTGGCCCCAGTGGTTATTGGCACATTGGATGCCATACCAAAAAATCTTGGATGGCACTTAGAAAATCTGCACATTGACAAAATGTCCATCTGTCAATTGCAAGTCACAATGCTTGGATCTGCATATATATTACACTGATAATATCACAACATCCTAGGTTCCTGGAAGGTATCTGATGCATATGAAGGTGAACACCAGTTGTTGGTAGCTGTAACTTCACTTTGTTGTGAACAAATAATAATGATGCTATTTTTATGTTTGCATAATTTTCCTTTGGATACCAGATTTTGAACATTTTATTTGGCAGCTAGATTTTGAATAACTTTCTTAGTCTTTTGGGTTTCTTTTTTATTTTGTTACTGTATAATCCATCCATAATCATATGGACAGTATGCCACTGCTGCCTTTTTCTCTATGGACAAACATGCCAATATTGTTTCCATATATCTCTTTCATGTGCATCTTGACAGCATATTAACATCAGCAGTGAAAAGCTCCATTCTTTGGCTGACAGATGGTTCTCCCTGCTCTCTTATCTTCCCGAGACAAAGAAAAATACAGACACTCTATTTTGACCACTTAAACCACGTAGGGCCTTCGGAGAAAGCTCGTCGATACCTTCAAATGTTCTAGAAGTAGTCAATAAATAAATAATAAGGAAATGATTTCTTTCAGATTTTGGTGAAAACATGAAACCGAAGACCGCTCAGATGTAACTGACCATAAAGTTATTAAAGGCAGAGGCACTGTCTTAAAAGTTAAGAGATTATATGTTAAAATAAATGCATGCACACTGATCAGTGCAGTCCTCCAGCAAGGCTTCTTCTATTTTCTTTTTGGGAAAACCTCCTTTGAAACAAACAAAAGCTGAGCCAGCAACCTCTTGCTATGAGAATCCGGGTGTCAGGTGTGCTTATTCTTCAGCTCAGAGCTTCGGCTCAATTCAGCCAGATCTGCCCTGGGACAGTTGTCCTTGTTAATAGTTGACAATTGCATAGCTCTGCATTCTGTTTTGCGACAGAACAAGTGGAGTGTTTGGCCTGAGTGATTTACTCATGGGCAAGCCAGAGTTAATAACCTTTAGAAGAAGCTTCAAGAAAAAGGCAGCCATGTGGTACGGACAACCCGCTTGCTTTTTTTTTTTACCTTGTAGGGAGATGTTTCATTTGTTATTTCCCCCTTCCTTCTGATTCCTAAGCTGATGTGAGAACTTTCAAAACAAGGAGGAACACAGCAGAGAAAGTCTTGCTTCTTTCTTCCCCTTTTCTTTTCTTTTTTTTCTTTTTGGTTCCTTTCAGGCCTTAAAGGAAGACTCCATCCGGTATGTAAAGGAAGAGAATCCCCGCCCGGATTTTTTTTTTTCCCCTTTCCACACACAATGGAGCTTTCAAGAGAACCTCTCTCAAAGGAATAGCTCCAGCCTTTGTGTTGAAGGGTGTGCCTATTGGCAAGGCTTGCTAAGCAGACAGCTTGGCTGGTGATTAACAAAGGTCATTAGACTTTGGAATCTGGCAGGCAGAGTCAGATGGTATGTCTTCTGTGGATAGAAGAATGACTCCCATGAGGTTAAAGCACATACTGTGGAAGCCTTTTCTCCTCTCTTTGCTTCTTTTCTTTCTCCTGGTTCTCCGTCTGCCTCCCTTTCTTCTATCCATCCTGTCTTAAAATGATAGCAATGGTAATAAGAACCTGGTTGCATTGCTGCTTCCTGCTTTGCTTCAGACTGGGAGGCCACCTGGCCAGATCTTTTTGCTTAAGCAAAGTCTATTGATGATGGATCATTGAGGGTTGGAAGAACCTTTAGAGGTATTTTGTCCATGGCTTTGTTCAAGGAGAGGAGGGGGAAAAAAAGCTGATTTGATTGCAACCTTGAAGTGTTGGGCATCTATTCTTTCCCCTTCAAAGGGGAAAAAAAATTCTGGTTTCTAACCCTGGTCTTGGAAAGCAAAGGAGAAGCTGGAGAATATTGTGTGGTGGAGATGAGGCTGAGATAAGTGAAGCCATGTTGTGTGCAGGCTAGAAGCTCTGAGCCTATCTCTCCCTTACTTAATACATGGCTTGTCTGAGCTAAAATGGCTGCTCTGTCTGTCTCTCTCTCTCTCTCTCCCCCTCTACCTCTCTCTCTCCCTCTTAAAGCTCAGAGGACTAGGACAGCTTAGTGAGTCTTAAAGCGTCAGTGACGCAGGAGCTCATATCTCTTGAAAGTGTGATAAACACATTCAGAGAGCTGTGGCTTGTTTGACTTAGATGAAAAGACTATGCTGGGGGGGGAGGAAGTTTAAGAAGATGGACAGTGAGAAGATCCGTTTCATTATTTTCTCTCCTGCTTTTTCCTCTGGAGCATTCTGAATTCAAGAAGAGTCGCCTGCTGCACCATGGCAAAAGTGGGGGGAGAGAAGAGAAGAGAGATTGTTTTCAGGTCTAATGGACTGTGCAAAAGGAGACTTATGGGGTGGGGCCTCTATGTTCACTGCTGTAATTTGATCCAGAGCAGATAGCAACCTCTTCCACACACAGTCTGGTCTGGTGCTTGCACATAAAAGATTTTGAGTCTCCTGATTGTTGTTAACATTGTTAGCTGAAAAGAAGGCAGGGCCAGCATTCAGTCTTTCAGGGCAAAGAGGAAGGTGAAGTGGGGCACCAAGAGATGGCCGTCGGTGTGCGTTTTCTGCTCATTGGGTCCACATTTTTAAAACCATGCCACTGAGAGGAATTTTCTTCTGATGCAGGATCCTGGTAGCGCTGCTTTTTCTTTGTAATACGGGTGGGAGAGTGTTCAGCTTTGAACATTTGATAAACATCACCTCATGTTACATGACAATGAGAAGATGGGATTTTGCTCAAAGCTCATTTGGGCTGCTGTTCCATCTCTTGGTCTGGTGGAGTTCCTAGACTAAATATGACCTGAATTGTGTGAGGAGACTTTAAAATAAGCTGCTCATTAAGGTAATAGCTGCTGGATTAGTCAAAGCTAGCATACAGTTAGTGTATGAAAATAAGTAGGTATCTTATCCTAGTCTGCTACATATTTTCAACCTATTCAGTGATACTTTCTCAGAAGCATAGAAACTATATAATTTATCAAGTATTTAATCAGCACGCTTAAAATCATGAGGTCTGACGAACCCAATACACAAGCCTGATGATGGCAGATGAGATTCTGCCGAAACGTCGCTACAACTTTAGAAGCACAACTGTAATGATGTGGGAAAATACCCGAACAAAGCTGAATACCATACATATAAATACCTGCGAAAACTTAAGAAAACATATATATATATATATATATATATATATATCTCCTTTTCTATTATGCTATCTTTTTTTCCCCACCTTACAGGTTTGCAATTTCACAATTGTGGCCCTACACATTTGGAAAACTCTAAGAGTTGAGAGGGGTTATATAAAACAACATTCAGTAATAGCTGGTAATATCAAAAGTAATAAACTTGGAAATGGGGAAGTAGCTTAAAGGCTTTTTGCTTAAAAGCTTGGACTTGCCATGGGAAATGTGGCGGCTGTACCAATTTAAAACTCAACCAGTTGAACTTAAGCAAGTTGAAGATGTCAGCCTAACAGGGTTGTTAAGAAGGTTAAAATTGGATAAGATATAATATGTGTGCCACGTAAGCTTGGAGGAAGCATGGGATTAAATGTCTTAAGTAAATAATCTGCTTGACTTTCTAAAACTTTTTCAGCAACAGTTCCCATGCATTTTATTGTTGATGGTTTTCCAACATATGCTTCCTTGTTCTTTGGATGAACAGGTAGAGTGAGAGTAGAAAGGGCAATTGGGCAAGACTTCTGCAGTAATTATGAGTCACATATTTGAATGTATCAAAAGTACATTAGGTCCCAGATTTCTGTAAAAAAAACTGTTACTGTTCTGGTATGCTGTACTTCTTGTGCTTGGAGAATATGATGAATCTGCTGCTGTAACAGTTTTCTGAACGGTTCTTATAAGGAATATGTTTCTTCATCTTTTTTCAGGTTTTCCTAATGTAAAGCTTAGCAACAAAGATCATGGAGGTGCTGCAGTGTGACGGCTGTGATTTTCGAGCACCTTCCTATGAAGATCTTAAAGCTCACATCCAGGATGTTCATACTGCATTTCTCCAGCCCACGGATGTTGCTGAAGAAACTCCTAGCCCATCAAGATTCGGTTCCATGAACAGTGACCAGGCTGAGGTGGAGTATTCTTTGGTAAAAGATGAATTTGCAGTGGCAGATGGGATGGCAGGTAACTTTCTATTTGGAATGTCATTCTGACAAGTTATCCCATTGCAGCATTCTCATATAATCATCCTAATTGCCATATCCAAATCTTATGACAGATAAAAATAACCAGGAATTGCTTTGAGGACAACCAACACTTGTGTTACTCATATTCAACAGGAAGCAACCATACCCTGTGGCTGAGAATGTAGGTTCCAAGAAGTATTCATCAAGGAATCTTGTACTTGTTCATCATGGGTTGGTTGAAAAGGGGGGAAAATAACCACATGGTGGATTGATCCCCCCAGGACTGCTAAGTTTTTGATCAAACTTTTTCTTCTTCTTCTTTTGTTACATTCAGAATTTACAACACAATGTCTAGGAAGCCATTTGTACGTGAAACTCATAGTATACATGCATTTCAAGATAAATATTTTATGGAACAGCTTTAATAGTTTATCTAGTTGCTAGCGGTCTTTCATTGCTAACAATACTTGGTGTGTGTGTATGCCTACATTGTACTGGAATTTTATCCTTATTTGTTAACTAATAATTGGGGGCGGGGGATGGTTAAATTATTTAGAAATAGTATATATGAGTTCAGCACTCTAACATTAAAAATGTGTATCTATGTGTATGAATTAACATTTACATTTCAATTGTGCTTTTATTACTAACATTCCCTGGAAGATAGTTGTAAAGGATAAGGTGGTAGGGTGTTGTTGTTCATTTTTTGACATCCTATCTAGTATTTATGAACCAAATACCTTGGGAGGAAAGACAGCTTTGAAGGGGGAAAAGAAAAACAAAGTACAGGTACTGTAGTAAGCATACTTCACAGATAATATTTACTATTTTTTCTTCTCTTTTAGGGCAAAATGCAGCTCAGCTGGGAACTGGCAATTACTATAGCCATAGCCAGGGTTATTATGGCCAACATATGCTCTCCAAATCAGCAAGCAAGTTTTTCCAGTGTAAATACTGTGTACGTTATTTCCGATCCAAAAACCTTCTCATAGAACATACCCGGAAAGTCCATGGTGCTCAGACTGGAAGCTCTCCAACTGGATCCACAAGCTGGTTCCTTAAACTACAACATCATGATGCACGAAGGCTTTGGGAAGGTATTTTCGTGCCAGTTCTGCACCTACAAATCTCCAAGACGTGCACGGATTATAAAACATCAGAAGATGTACCACAAAAACAGCCTGAAGGAGAGCTCAACCCCTCCTGCTTCTTCAGCTGCTATATCTGAATCAACCTCTACGTCTGTCTCGATGCAGGATTCGTGCAAGGAGCTTCCAGCTGAAGTTGTTGAGCGTAGTATTTTGGAGTCTATGGTCAAGCCTTTAACCAAATCAAGAGGCAACTTCTGCTGCGAATGGTGTACCTACCAGACACCCCGAAGGGAACGTTGGTGTGATCATATGATGAAGAAGCACCGAAGCATGGTGAAAATACTGTCCAACCTGAGGCAGCAACAGGATGGGACCAATATGTCAGATGTTGTAAACAAGAGTCCCCCAAGCCCTCCCCCAAACTCTAACTATATACCCATGAATGCTTCTGGGCGAGAGATGCCCAACGCAACTGTCCCAAACTACAGGAGTTCAGTAAACAATTCCCTTATCAGGTCCAACGCCTCTTCAAAATTTTCCTCTGCTTCCTATTCTCAGATGAAACATAAGGCTCCTCACAACTCGGGCATTGTTAATTTGTCTGATCGATCTCGTTATGGGGTTGGTGACATGGCAAATTCTACTGATCTGGATACCAACAGCATGTTGAATGACTCCAGTTCGGACGATGAGCTCAATGAATTAGACAGCGAGAATGGGTTGAACTCTATGGATCACCAAAGCTCAGGACTAACTGCTGAGCAGCTGATGGGATCTGAGGGCCACAAGTTACTGGAAACCAAGGGGATCCCCTTTAGAAGGTTTATGAATAGGTTCCAGTGCCCTTTCTGCCCTTTCCTTACCATGCATCGGCGAAGCATTTCTCGCCACATTGAAAACATCCACCTCTCTGGAAAGACGGCCGTCTACAAATGTGATGAATGTCCTTTCACCTGCAAGAGCTCTTTCAAGCTTGGTGCTCATAAGCAGTGTCACACTGGTGCAGCATCGGACTGGGATGCCGTGAATTCCCAAACTGAAAGTATAGCTTCTTCTTTAAACGAAAGTACCATATCCTATGAAGGGGGAAATATAAACGGCAGGAAATCTGGGGGATCATGGATTCCATGCAGCAGCAGCAGCAACAGTCTCCGCAGTCCAATTCGCAGCACCCATATAAATGCACCATGTGCAATTATTCCACCACAACTTTGAAAGGTCTTCGGGTTCATCAGCAGCACAAGCACTCATTTTGCGATAACTTGCCAAAATACGAGAGCCCATCAGCAAACACCCTGCAAGACAGCGAGCCCGATGCTCATGCTTCTCCCAGCACTGTGAAGAAAAGCCAGACCTCAATTCTTGGACTGTCTTCTAAAAACAACTTTGTAGCAAAAGCCTCTAGGAAGATGTCCAATGACTTCCCCTTAGATCTGTCCCCAGTCAAGAAAAGAACCAGAATTGATGAGATTGCCAGTAATTTGCAAAGCAAAATCAATCAGAACAAGCAGCAGGAAGATGCAGTCATTAATGTGGAGGACGATGAAGAGGAAGAGGATGACAATGAAGTGGAAATAGAAGTAGAACTGGACAAGGAAGAAGAACAAACAGAACCACTGATGGAAATAGCGGCATTTGCTTCCCAGCAGATATGGGGAAGAGACACAGGTGATCCTCAGAAAGAGCCCAACTATAGGAATATCCCCCATGATTACAGCTCCACCAATGGGGCAGAAATTGAGCTAACTATATCTGAGGATGAGGAAGAATATTATTGTTCTTCGGTGGGTTTGAAGGATCCAGGACTGAATTCATCTATTCTAGGCAGCCAGGTAAGCCTATATGGATCTGATCAAAACAATGAGAATTCAGATTTTGGTGATTCTGGAAGGCTTTATTATTGTAAACACTGTGATTTCAGCAACAAATCTGCCAGGAGTGTCAGCACTCACTACCAACGGATGCATCCCTACATTAAATTCAGCTTTAGGTATATTCTTGATCCCAACGACCACAGTGCAGTGTATAGGTGTCTTGAATGTTACATTGATTATACAAATTTTGAAGATCTGCAACAGCATTATGGGGAGCATCACCCAGAAGCCATGAATGTATTAAATTTCGATCATTCTGATTTGATCTATCGCTGTCGCTTCTGTTCTTACACCAGCCCCAATGTTAGGAGCTTAATGCCGCACTACCAAAGAATGCATCCAACCGTTAAAATTAACAATGCCATGATATTCTCAAGTTACGTAGTGGAGCAACAAGAAGGGTTAAGCTCAGAATCGCAAACGCTGAGAGAGATACTGAACTCTGCTCCAAAAAACCTGTCCACTTCGACCCCAGTTGCACGTGGGACTTGTGGCATACCTGCTGCTTTTAACAAAAGTTCTTCAAAGGGCAATAGCCCCGAATCTGAAAGCCAAAAAGAGTCAACAGTCAACAGTGTTGTCGTTTATGATTGTGATGTCTGCTCCTTTGCAAGTCCCAACATGCATTCCGTCTTAGTGCATTACCAGAAGAAACATCCCGATGAGAAGGCTTCGTATTTTAGGATTCAAAAAACAATGCGTGTGGTGTCAGTAGAGAGGGGGTCTGCCCTGGCTCAGATGGCTTATGAACTGGGGTCACCTGGCTCTCCCAAAATGTCGCCGTTACCACCTCCACCACCTCCAGACCTTACCACGGAGCTTTACTACTGCAAACATTGCTCTTACAGCAACCGGTCAGTGGTTGGGGTACTAGTACACTACCAGAAAAGGCACCCAGAGATAAAAGTGACTGCCAAATACATTAGGCAGGCACCCCCAACTGCAGCAATGATGAGAGCTGGAGAGATACCTCCTGGTGTTCGTAGACCTGCCGTTTCTATGCAGCACCTGAATAGGGATGGCTCTGATGGTACTGTAGCTCCAGCAGAGAACGAGATGTTCTTCTGTCAGCACTGTGATTATGGAAACCGGACTGTAAAAGGGGTCCTTATTCATTACCAAAAGAAGCATCGTGATTTCAAAGCCAATGCGGATGTGATTAGGCAACACACTGCCACCATCAGGAGCCTCTGTGACCGGGGTCAGAAAAATTCCCCTGGTGGCTTACAAATTCCTACTTCTGGTTCAGAGCAAGAAAGGGCTAAGTTAAGAGCTCTCAAATGCAGGCAGTGCTCTTATACATCTCCTTATTTCTACGCACTGCGGAAGCACATTAAAAAGGACCATCCAAGCTTGAAGGCTACTGTCACATCTATTTTAAGGTGGGCATTTTTGGATGGTTTAATAGAAGCTGGATATCACTGTGAATGGTGTATCTATTCTCACGCGGAACCCAGTGGCCTGCTTGTGCATTACCAAAGGCGACATCCTGAACATTACGTTGATTACACGTATATGGCAACAAAACTCTGGGCAGGGCCAGATCCTTCACCTCCAGCCTTACTAATACCATCAGAAATGAAAATATATAGGTGCAGAGACTGCATTTTTGAAGCCTCTTCCATTTGGGATATCACTAATCACTACCAAGCTTTTCACCCTTGGGCTATGAATGGAGATGAATCAGTGTTACTAGATATTATCAAGGAAAAAGATGCTGTTGATAAAATGAACCCAGTATCTGATGATATTGGTGCCAGAATAATTTCAGAGGATCATTTAGGATTGCCACACGGGGACCCAGATACGGAATATGCAGAAGAGTCAAACCTTATCCAAGATAAAGCTCTTCAGCTCACCTCTGTGAATCCTGCAATATCCTCTACGCCATACCAGTGTACAGTGTGCCAGTCTGAATATAACAATTTGCATGGCCTTCTCACCCACTATGGAAAAAAACATCCTGGGATGAAAGTTAAAGCTGCAGATTTTGCACAAGACATTGACATTAATCCAGGAGCAGTGTACAAATGTAGGCATTGTCCTTACATTAACACACGCATTCATGGCGTTCTTACCCATTACCAGAAGAGACATCCTTCTGTGAAGGTCACGGCAGAAGATTTTGTGCATGATGTGGAGCAACCTGCTGATATGAGCCAGAATGACGTGGAGGAAACGAGCAGGATTTTCAAGCAAGGGTATGGTGCTTACAGGTGTAAATTGTGCCCCTACACGCATGGCACTTTGGAGAAGCTCAAAATTCATTATGAGAAATACCATAACCAGCCTGAATTTGATGTATTTGCACAGTCTCCTCCGAAATTCCCTGCCTCCATGGAGTCCGAAGTTCTTGCTGAAATTAAGACCTCCCCTGAGATAGCTCCAGAAGATCTCCTGGGGGACGATTCACTACCATCATCCCACTTCTCCAGTTCCCATTTGGTTTCTCATACTGTGTTCCGCTGCCAGCTTTGTAAGTATTTTTGTTCTACCCGGAAAGGGATAGCTAGGCACTACCGAATAAAACACAACAATGTTCGGGCGCAGCCAGAAGGCAAGAACAACCTGTTTAAATGTGCCCTGTGTTCCTACACAAACCCTATTCGTAAAGGCCTGGCTGCACATTACCAGAAGCGACACGACATTGATGCTTACTACACGCATTGCTTAGCGGCCTCAAGGACTATAAGTGACAAACCCAACAAAGTGATCATCCCCTCACCCCCCAAGGAGGACTCTCCTCAGCTAAGTGAGGAACTGAGAAGGGCAGTGGAGAAGAAGAAATGCTCCCTCTGCTCCTTCCAGTCCTTCAGCAAAAAAGGCATAGTCTCCCACTACATGAAACGCCACCCTGGAGTATTCCCCAAGAAACAGCACGCCAGCAAGCTTGGGGGTTACTTCACGGCAGTGTACGCGGACGAGTATGAAAAGCAGCAGCCTCCCCCAGAAGAGAGGAATGATTTTGAGAAGCCCGAAGTGGAGGTGGAGGCTCCAGAGATGGAGTGGCTTCCCTTCCGGTGTGTCAAATGCTTTAAGCTGTCCTTCAGCACGGCCGAGCTGCTCTGCATGCATTACACTGACCACCACAGCAAGGACCTGAAGAGGGATTTTACCATCCTGGGAAGTGGGGCCCGTTTCCAGTGCAGGCACTGTGACAGTAAGCTGCAAAGCCTGGCGGAGTTGACCACCCACTTGAATGGCCACAACGAGGAATTCCAGAAACGTGCCAAACGCCAAGAGAGGAGGAAGCAGCTTCTGAGCAAGCAGAAATATGCGGATGGTGCTTTCGTAGATTTCAAAGCAGAGAGGGTAAGGATCTGATTTTGCATTTCTTTTTCCCTATTTGATATTATTATTATTTCCTCTTCTTTTCCTCTTCCTCCTCTTCTTTTTCTCCTTCTCCTTCTCACCCTTCTCCTTCTTCTTCCTCTCCACCATCCCCACTCAGCCAGGGGTACTCATTTCTTATTATTGCCCTTGGTAACTGAAAAGCCACAGGTTCTACAGTCAGTGGGTTGTGCCAGTAAGCTCCATGCCCATTGTTTCCTTGTTTCATTCCTTTCCTCCTTTAGACTCCTGGTATGCCGTTTCATTTCCTCCTTTCCTAACTTTTCATTTCAAAGTGAGTAAGAAAATCATACCATGTTTCCCTGAAAATAAGACACTGTCTTATATATTTTTTGGCTCCCAAAAACACACTAGGTCTTATTTTCGGGGTAGGTCTTATATATTTTTTTTAATGAAAAAAAAACACTTACCATATTCATGTACAACAATGTACATTTATTCATGTACGAAACCACGAACAAATCGCATACCGTGTTTCCCCTAACATAAGACACTGTCTTACATTTTTTTGGCTCCCAAAAACACACCAGGTCTTATTTTTGGGGTAGGTCTTATTTTTGGGGTTGGTCTTATTTTCGGGGTAGGTCTTATTTTCGGGGAAACACGGTAGTTGTTCTTCCTATCTGTTCCTCTGTGTCCCCATGTCAAATATATTTCTTGTTCTTGACCAAAAATACCAAGAATGCAAGGAAATAACTGAGAAGAAAATCCAGTACAAAACCCTTTGTATCTGTGGATGTAAACCAATCTCTTTGAATGAACTGCATATTAAATTAAACCCTTCGCTTGCTTGATGATATATGTGGAAGAACATGCCTCTTTTGGAAATGGTCGAAGAGTGAATGCCATGTGGAATAAAACTTGCTCTTAGTGGCATTCTGTCGTACACAGAGCTGTTTCAGTAAGTTGCTAGAGAGAAAAAGGAAATGATAAATGCATCTCATTGGATCAAAAACTACCTTCTGGTTTTGCAGGGGAATAATTTTCAAGTGGGATCCCAGTGGAATACAGTCTTGAGACTGATTGTCAAATTAATGGGGATCTGAATATTTTTGGTGAGGGAAGAAATAAGAATATGGCAGATTACAGAAATCATAATAATGGCTCAGCAGTCTGGAAAAAGGATCAGAATGATCAAAATGGGAAATTAGGAAAAACTTCATGGCCACAGCTTCTGAACAGATTGTGTTTGATTGGAATGATTGCATGTTTATCAGCTTTACAGCAAATTCAGTCATATATCTAAATATCTAAAATCTGTCTGAAATGTCTATACATACTACAGGTAGCCCTTGGCTTACAACTGTTCATTTAGTGACCGTTCAAAGTTACAACGGCACTGAAAAATGTGACATGACCATTTTTCAAAGTTACAACCTTTGCAGCATCCCCATTATCATGTGATCAAAATTCAGATGCTTGGCAACTGGTTCATATTTATTACCGTTGCTTTGTCCCAGGGTCATGTGATCGCCTTTTATGATTTTCTGATAAGCAAAGTCAATGGAGAAGGCAGATCCACTTGCCTATCAACTGCAATGTTTCACTTAACAGTGTGCAAGAAAGATTAAAATGAGGCAAAATTCACTTAACAAATGTCTCACCTAACAAATGTTGGGCTCCATTGTAGTTGTAAGTCAAGGACTACCTATATTAGCTATTAGTTCTCTGCCTTCAGATGCAAAAGATTCACCTTATTTTAAAAATCATACATTATTTAAAAAAAAAAACCTTATCTTTGGTACTTCCATTGACCAAGATGGTTGACATTTAAATAATTGGGAACTGTACTCCAACAGATACAGAAAGTGCCAGATTAAGGGAGACTTCTGTGAATAATTTTATTTAAAAAATCCTTACGAAGGACATACAAATTCTCAATTAAATTTCATGGTGCTTACAGGTGCTCACAAACATAACTGCTAGAGTTGCTCCCCATAGAGAAAGACATTAATGTCCTGTTGGTTTAGCATAGCTGCAGCTAAAAGGATATTTGAGTGGGGGGAAACTCAATGATTTATGTTTTTGTTTTCTTTCTGTGTTCAAGCTCAAGGTTTTGCCATCCCGTTTAGTACTGCTAGTAGAAGAATGTTGCAAACTGAGGTTGAGTTTTTCTACATGCCCCAAGGGTTTGAATCAATATTGTAATAGCACGCTGTATCTATTTTGGGACTTTTAAACATCAGTTTTTAAAATAAACTCATGCTGCCTTAGAGTTTTACTTATTCCAAGAAGCAGCATAATGTTGCCTCTCGCATTTAAATCTACAAATTTGTGACATTGTTTAGAGCAGTGTTTTTCAACCTTGGCAGCTTGAAGATATGTGGGTTTCAACACCCAGAAATCCCCAAGCAGCCCTGCTGCCTAGGGAATTCTGGGAGTTGAAATCCACAGGTTTTCAAGCTGCCAAGGATGAGAAGCACTTACTTAGAGAAGGAATGCTTAATTAAGTTTCACGTTTTATTGCCTTGCAGCCTTTTGGCAGCTTGGAAGAAGTTTCGAAATTGAAAGAGAGGAAGGTTGTAGGATACAAATGTAAGTTCTGTGTCGAAGTTCATCCGACTCTCCGAGCCATCTGCAATCATCTTCGTAAGCATGTGCAGTATGGGAATGGTTCTTCAGTCTCTACTGGAGTCAAAGTGAGTTTAAAGGTTTGTTTTGGGGTTAAATCCTTGGATTCAGACAAGAGGAAGAAATCCCCAACCTCTTTTGTGAATCGGACACGACCACAATCAGAAATAATACGATAATATAATGCTAATAATATATCAGCATTTATAACATGATTTCTATGTAGCTTTCCCTTTTTTATTGGACTTAAGCCTAGTTCCTTGTGGGCAGAATATATGCACCCATATTAATGTTATTATAACACAATAATGTGAAATCATAGTTGCCAGTTGTTTGCTAGTATTGGCCTTCACATCAATTCCCACCCCCCAAGAATCTGAGATGTTGTAGTGTATCAGCATAGCACATGTGTGGATCCAAACAATGTAGCCATTTGTAACCGCAGCTGGAAATTTTGTCAACATTTCTAATTCAATTTTTTTTTATATGGCGCCTTTTGCGCCAATATCCACTGGGACCTCCATGACTGATTTGTGCCATAATCTTTTAACTTTAATTTTCAGATCGGGATGCTTTGCAATCTTCTCCCGATTCTTCTATTCTATTATCTCCTAGAATTGCCACATCAATTACCCACACTTCCCTTTCAACCACAGTTAAATCTGGTGTGCTATGAGTCAAGACTTGATCAGTCTGTATTCTGAAAACTCACAGTAATTTAACCTGCTCATTTTCACCTACTTTCAACTCTATGTGCCCACCAATTTTTTCATTACTGGCACAGATGTCCCAGTGAATCATTTTGGTGATTATGTTACGTTGTTGTTTATAATCAGTTTGTTTGGTCTTCAATGAGCTGAGTATATGATCTACTTTTTCTTCTGCTTCTTTGCCAAATCTTCACTTTGAATCATTCGGTGGTTTTTTTTTTCAATTCTGGACTTGATTGTGTTAATTTGGATAGCTTGCCCCTGATATTATTATCTATGTACAATAATGTAAAGTCAGTACAGCCAGTTCTTTAGCTGGTGATGGCTTTCATATGCATTAAGTTCTTCCAAAGAAGCTAGGATGACATAAGGTATCTGGGTAGCATATGTGCGGATCCAAGCACCATTATTATTAAATTTATATGCTGCCTGCCTCTCAATGACCCTCAGCAGCTTACAACAAATAAACATGCTAAATCGTTATTGCTCTTTTATGGAACCTTGAGAAAAGGTTTGGACTAACATTTCTAAAAGCTTTATACTAATATGGCCAATCTGTTTTCTGAAACCTACTGATGGAGGTCTTGGTATATGCTGCCCTAGGATCCTTTGCTTTGAACTGTTTTCTGTTTTCTAAAAAAAACAAGTTGTTTGCTTCCTTTTATATGAGAAGCTGCTTTTGAGTGTTAGATGTAAAAACCTCAGAAGCCAGAGGAATTGGCTGCATTAAGTTTCCAAGGACAAGGCTAAAGTCGGTGTTGCTTCTATAGCATTCTTCCAATGTTTTATTTTTAAATAAATGTTTTGTATATAATGTTATCATTTCTGTTTAGAATGTTACTGCCTATTGTGCATTTATTTATATAAAATTCATTGTAGCTATAAATTATGAAAAAAGCATCGAATCAAGGCCTACTTGTCCATTGCACATAGTTTCTACATAATTCACCTGTAATTGCTGCAAAACATGAGCTTCTATTTTTAAGTCAAAATATACCCACTCTTAAGTTTAAATTTAGTTTTCGTTTAGAGACAACTTCTTTAATTAAATTTTGGTATGAGATATGTTAGTACAATAAATGAAACTTACTGCAAATGGCCCCTTATTTTCATTCTGCCATGTGCCCTATCTTTTTACGCATACATGCTATTGTACGGAAAAATGCTTTTTCTTCAAATGTGGCAGTAAATGTTTTTCTACAAGTTTATTTCCTTCCCAATTTTTACAGGCCACGACCAGAGTTTACATGCCTTCTGGTAATGGCGGTTAGTAAACCATCTGTGGATCTTTATTTAAGGCTGACAGATTGATATATTTTATAAATTAATGCAAATAACTTGAATGTGCCCAGTAGGTGAGAAAAATGAATACTGTGTAGTGTTTTTGATATTCTTCTTATCCCCTGCTCACCCCCACCTCCTACCCCAAATTAAATCTAGATTACTTTACTCAAGCTTGGACTTTTTGAAACAGATCTATAGAAGCCAGTATACAGTTGCCAGTTAAATAGCTTGAAAAATATTTGTTTGGGCAAATCTGCAAAAAAATAAAATAAATAAAACAAAATTGAAGGCTTGTAGTGTAGTGTCCTTGTGCCAGTTTTACACCAGAAAGCCAAAAGAAAGTGAGGAAACAGTCCAGTAATCTTCTGAAAGGAATATTGGCATTTCCGCAAAATTGGGACATTTCTACCTAATGAAGTGAATTATTCGTGGGGGGAAAAATGGTTTTAGCAATAGAGTGCACTCCAGCCATGCTAATCACCACTAATGGAACAGCCGTATGTTGCTTTTCAAGACATCTTCGCTCAGATTGCATGGATGTCTACTCATAGCTGGATTTCAAGATTACTGCTATCAGAAGAAGTCGTTAGGCTTCCATAGATATAATGGTAACCATAGGGCAGAAGGGAGAGAGAATTGATGGCTTTGGGGGGATGTGTGTCTTTTAGCAGGAAGCTGAAGATCCTTCACATGCAGCTTTCTTGGAGGGTATTGAGGGAGCCAAAGACCATATGGCCACTATGGAACTTGCAGAAGCTGAATCTGGACCATCACTGGAAGATGAAACCAGACCTGGTGGCTACCATTGCAGCCAGTGTGATCGGGTTTTGATGTCTATGCAGGGTCTACGATCGCACGAGAGGAGTCACTTGGCCCTGGCCATGTTTACTCGCGAAGACAAGTACAGCTGCCAGTACTGTTCCTTTGTTTCTGCATTCAGGCACAAGTAAGTCTGTATTACTTACTATTTCTGCTTCTTAATGTTCATCTGCCCATATTCTGAGGACCATACAGATTTACCGAAACCGAAGTAAATGTTCTTATTTTCCACATGTACTACTTTTACTGTGTGGTGCCCAATTAATACCAAAGGTATTATATATGGATGACAGTAAGCCCCCAGTAATTCTTAATAAGCAGTTCTTATTTTGGCTTTTCAACCCTTAAACTAGCCAAAATTACATTATGGAAATACAGAAATTGAAACGTAAGCCCCATAAATTCTAGATTTTCGGTTATAAACTGAAATCTACATTGAAACTAGGTCATACATTTCAGGGATATATTTTTCTTAAATGTTCTGAGTTTATAACCCTCAAATTTCTTACCAGCTAGACAACAACAGATTGAGTAAAGCAGTCTATTCCATAGAGGTTGTACTATATAAGATGTAGAAATGGAAAGCAGAACCATCCTTTTTTGCTCCCCTCCTTCCACAGAACCAAGTTTATGTAGGCCTGCTATATTAAACTTCGACTTCTATTGGATTTCTGCATTCGCCCTGTGGATAAGTCCATATTTTTTTCCTTCCTTGGTTTTCTTGGTACTTGCTATAATACTTGCCAGAAAAACTATTGATAAGTGAATGTATGACTGATAGGTTAATTGACTGGATCAGAATTATGGATGCCTGTAAAACATTTTTGCAATTTCATACTAGAATTTTGCAAACATATGACAGAAAAGGTAAAGGATTAAGGATAATTCTCCATTAGGAGTCTTTCCCCTCAATTCCTTTTCTGTGGCATGTCACTGAATTGTCTTGTGCTAGAAGTCCCTTCTTGCCTTTCTGTTTTCCTGTTCTCTATGGAAAACACTGATCACCACACTTTTATTGTACTCCAGTTGCAGCTGATGAAGCAAAACAAGGCAGTTACTGTGAAGCTATAATTTTAAACATACATACTCAGAAGTCCCTTTCAACAAAATGCAAACTTCTGAGTAAGCTGGCTTAAGATCAGGCTTTAGAAAACAGTAGGAACCCAGAAACTAAATTCTTATCTTTTCCACCGAAGTGGAGAGGGGAGGAATATATTAAAAGTTAATCTTACATTTTATCTAAAAAAAACTTAAATCAATTAATCCGTTTCTTTAAATTAAACTGAAACTATTTAGAAACATACATCCCCATATACATAGTAATGGTGCAAAAATAGTATATTTTGTGAAATTGAAGATGCCAAGAAATAAGGGAGAGAATGTAAAACGAGTTATGCTTGTCAAAATGTACAGGTGTATCTCCTGAAAAAGTCATAGAGCAGGCATCTTTTGCAAGATAAATTCAGGACTATCTGCTTTTAGATGAGAACTAGAAAGCAGGGAAAGAAAACACAAGTCTGTGATGTTTCCTTTACTGGCAGTTCTTTTTAACATCCCAAATAATCTAAAGCAGGTATGTCCAACCTTGGCAATTTTAAGAGCTGTGTAACTTCAACTCCCAGAATTCCCCAGCCAGCATTAAAGTCCACAGGTTTTAAAAGGGACAAGGTTGGACATCCCTGATCTATAGCAGGCCTGTCAAACTGGTGGGCCGGATACAGCCCACACAGGCCATGCCTACCCCTGCTCCACAAAGGCAAAAAACATTGTGATATGTCACATATGGCCTGTGATATGAGCGGGTTTGAAACCCTTGATCTGTAGTGTAACTTCATGTCTTTTACATTATGGAATTGGGTTTCTATGAAAAATAGCCTGATTTATAAGGTTAGGCAGACCTGGATTGAAGTAATGGACTGTGACTGATTGATTAATTGATTGACTGATTGATTGCTTGATTGATTACAGATGCGTTAATGCCACTTGACTCATCAAGATGCTAAGCAGCTCACAGTAGCAATGTTACATGTAATAAAACAAATGTACAAGTTATAATTTTGTATTAATTACTAGCAAATAATTAAAACTATATGACATAAAAATGAAAGCACTTAAGAAACTAGTCATACTTTTTTTTTCCTTCCTAGCATTTTCCAATAAGTATAGGGTGTGCATTTTTTAAATCAACCAAGAGTTGATTCATTAGTTGCAACAGGAATTGTCTATGTGGATTGAGAGAGTGAATGACCTGCCCAAAGTCACCCAGTCGGCTTTCATGTCTAAGGTGGGAGTAGTACTCATAGTCTCCTAATTTCTAGCCAGGTTCCTTAACCAGGGGTGTCAAACTCATGCCGTCACGACGGCATCGCGTGACGTATCGTGACTTTTTCTCCCTTCACGAAACCGGGCGTGGGTGTGGCCAGCGTGTGATGCATCCGGCCTGCGAGTTTGACAGTCCTGCACTAGACCAAACTGGGTCTCCTTAAAACTATTTATAAACCTTCTCATGTCTCAGTTCTCTAAATATACAGGTCTTTTCATAGCTTTCTGAAGGGGATGGGAATATAGATCTTGTGGGATGGTGTTCCCCAGAAGAAATACATTGGATTAGGAAGGAAATCTGTTTAAGGTGATGCAAATATGTCATGCATTTCATTTGCTTTAGTTATAGAAAGGGATGGCAAAGAAATAGGTTGGATCAAAGGTACATAACTTTACTGCTTCAAATTTAGCTGTAGGCAGTAAGGTCTTAGATGAGATGGAATGGATGCAAGGGAGGTCAGGAGATTCGGGTTGAGGTATGGAGTTTAAGGAAACAAATTAAGTCATTGACAAACATGGGTGATAAAAATGTCCCAATTGGAAGTGGAAGCTAATTAATACAAGTCTTTCAAGTTCATCTTGTCCACCTGTCAGTCTAGACAAGTTCCTTCCTTGTTTAGGTTCTTCCATAAGCCCACAGAAATAAATGATGCATTGTTATTTATCTAACAGGAAATGAAATATTTGATGGAGGTAAATAATCTCTAGGTCTGGCCCATTGGAATCTCATGATAGTATTTACTGAATAATTTGTTTAAATAAAAACCTTTTAAGGACACAGTGTTTATAATACCATCAGGTTTGTACTTTTGTAAACATTAGGCACTAAATTTAAGGTGACCTTAAACTACTATAGTCAGGCTAGAATTTTGAGGCAGAATTTCATTCTGTCAGCTTTGTCATTATCATCTGGAACCAAAACAAGGCAGTCTTTAACTACCCCAGCAAAAAGATTTTATGATTTTTTTTCCTGGCATAGATAAAAATCTGAGATCCATCCAGTGAAGAGTCTAATGCTGTTAGGAACGTGCAGAGGTTCCACTGTCAGTGGTGGAAATGTTCCTTGCAAGATCTTTCCCAAGTCTTCAGTTTATAGAAAACATGAGATCTTGCAGGTATCAGGATAGGTGCAAATAATTATCCTGCAGTTTGGTATCTTGTCAGTACTGTCTGTGGAGATTTTCCCTACATCCTTAGCAGGAATCCATGTTAAGGTACCCATCCTTAAACTGCTCTGCTCCTAAGTTTCTGAGGAGATGTGAGGGATGCATTGTTAGTGTGTACTAGCTAGAATTCTTCTGCCTTTCTACCAACCATAGAAATTGATATATTTTGCTTCAGGTGCACTGCACATTGAGACCATGCATTTCTAGAAAAGGATGCTTCAAGATCTGAGAGAAGCATTACCTTGAAGCTGTTCGTGAAGCAACAAGCCATTTCTTGTAAAGAGAAGTGACCTTGTTGTTCTAGACTGTTCCACTTTGCAGCCCTTCCCTTCCTCAGCATCCTTCACCATTTGGGGTGCATGTAGCTGCCCAGAAGTCTATTTTGGCTTTTGCGGGATATTGGAGAAGACTAGAAGGAAACTGCAAGAGAAAGTAGTCCCCTTAGCCTTCGCCAACCCTGCTGATGTCATTTTCTTGAGTTTGCTGCTGAGAAAAAGCAAGATACAACAGGAAGCCTTCAAATTGATGTCAAAAGCTTCCCTAAGGCAAGTCATGTTGCCTCCTTGCTCAAACAAAGAGGACATTGTGTCTGTGATGTACCTCTAGGTCATCTCCACAGGCCTACAATCTGGATAATACTCTTAGGCATGAAAGCTGGCTGAGTGACTTCAGACAAGTCATTCCCCCTCAGCCTAAACCACCTCACAGGGTTATTGTTCTGGAGAAAATCAGAGGCCAGGGACTTGCTTGCTTTTGTGTGTGTGTGTGTGTGTGTGTGTGTCTATATCTAAAAGGTAGAATAAAAATATAATAGTAATATTAAAGATTATTAGATTAATGACATCAATGATAATAATTCATGACTGCCATGCAGGCTCCCAATTTGTATTGTTTAGCTATTACTAGATTTCCCTCAGTTTTTTGTTTTTGATAGCACCAGCTTTTTGTATTTTGGTCCTCCTGGGTCAGTCTCCTAGGACAACAGATTTTTTTAAAAAAAATTCCTTTTGAAAAGAAAAACGAGGCCACTAGAGGGCTAATTTTATGGGGAGACAGGGATAGGATTGTCCTTTTTGAAACGATTCTTTAAAAATATTTTAAATAAAATTTAAAATAAATTCCTTTCGGCTCCATTTTATTATTTTAAACTTGTACTTTTTTCGATTACAGGGTTTCCTTTAGGGTAAGTTTCCCACTAATAACTTAAAATAAAGCAAATTGTGGAAATGCTACTCTCAGTATTTTAGTAAAGCACCTGAGATAATTGGTTTGTCCGTTCTGCAGTATCTTTTTTCTTCATTAATATACTTCTCCAAGCTAAACATTAATCAAAATTATATTTTGTATTCTGTGGATTCAGTGAAAAGTAATAATGAAATAGTCAGGTTTTTAATTTTATACTTACAGTCTCACCTCAGTATTGATAAAAGTTATATTACCTCCAATTTATCCTACCAAAGAATGAATGAATACACACACACACACACACACACACACACACCTCTGAAGGAACAAAACCCTAATCTTATTAGTGAATAAAAGGATTAAAAGTAATTTTCAGTCCACATGGTCAGATAAAAAGTTTGAGGAGATTAACCATACTTTTTAAAGTACAAATATCCAAATTAGAAAACAGAAATGTAAATGGTGTTATAAAGTAATGACTTTGATTCTGAGCTAAAATGAAACAGAAACAAGGTTGTGTAATTTCATATTTATTTTGTTGGCAACAGGTGTTAAAAGTGATAGCTGAACAGAGAAAGCTATGCACAGCAACATAATACTTAAGTCAATTTTAGTGAGCTATTAATGAATTCTTTCTTAGCACTTTCTCTGGTCATTTGGTGGAATAGCTAAAATTTCAGAATGTTTAACTTCCATATTTTTTTTTAATTGCATTTATATGCTGCCCTTCTCTGAAGACTCAGGGCGGCTTACAATTTTTGGAGCACAACCCAATGCCTTCAGCAACAGCCTTCATTCCATTGTATATGCCTGCTTATTACTAAGCGGCATTTTTACAAAGTCAGCTTATTGCCCCCAACAATCTTGGGTCCTCAGTTTACCTACCCCGAGAGGATGGAAGGCTGAGTCAACCTTGAGCCTGGTGGGATTCAAGCCTACAGTAATTGTAGACAGCTGGATCTTAAGTGCAGGCATTTAACAGCCTGAGCCACCAAGGCCCTATTTGTTCAGCCATAGTTTATTACATCATCTAACTTTAAACTGTAGTTAAGAATTGTAGTTAAATTTGTTTAGTGAAAATTAAAGTAAGAAATTAACTTGTTATGACAGACAAATAAGACTAATCCCAGTTCTTAGTTTGCACTAGTGGTAAACTATTGTTAAGTAAAAATACAAACTAGTATTTCCTATTTCTTTTCCCTGGCTATCTTCATCTGAAGGACCCTAGAAAATTGTTAGGTTTATACGTACCTCTGGCTGTTTTCTCCAAGTTGGTGTTTTCCACAACAGTTGTCAAATCATTTGAAAGATGGCTTCAGAATGTATGGAACACACTTTGTTCAGGTGTGCAATTTGCACTTTTCTCAATGAAGAGGTTATGTCTGAATGCATAAAGTCAACCAGAAGCAACTTGATGTGGCTGCTTTGAAAATATGAGCTTCAAAGAGGCTTTGGGATAGTCTAAGATACCAGTGTCAAATTCACTGCGTCACGTTGCCGTCTCGTGACGGTTTTTCCCATTTGCAGAGCTGGGGTGGGCGTGTCCTGTGCATGATGTATCCAGGCTGCCAGTTTGACACCCCTTCTCTAAAATACTCATTTGAAAGGTTTTGAAAAAAATCCTTCTCTTCATTTAGATTGACATTACCAGCTATTCTGGTTGCTGACTGTTTTTATGAAATAATTTTAATTACATATTTTACTTCTGTGGTGATCATTCTGCCCAGCAGAGAATAATTAAAAACACTGGAGATACTTTTCACCTGGGGATGAATATTTATAGTAAGGGCATTTCTTACTGTTCAGATACATAGCCAACAAAGAAACCAACTTCTCCCATGTGTTTGCATGACTTTTGGGAGATGCGGCTTACTTTGTTGGAATCAATATTTTGAATGGATTTGTTTTATTCATGTTCTGCAGGTGGCTATGACAATCCTAATTTCATTTTAGTTGTTCAGGTTTTTTTTTCAATTAAATACGAGTTGTGGATCTATCACCCCTAGGAAAATGTCTTCTTTTGTGCAAAAATTCACAGCATTTGTTTCTCCTGGTAGGAAGCAGGGACTTCAACTGTCTGCTAACTATTTTTATTTTAGCTAAAAAGATTAAAATAAATTAACAATGGTTAGATGAAAAGAGAAGTACTTAATGCTACTGCATATTTACAAAGAGTTTAGCCATTGAAAGTTACCTACCTCTTCCCACAGTAACATGGTGCAGTCATATTCAACTATGCAGGCTGCAATTATAAACTGTGCTTTCAACCTCTAAAATTTTGTGTGTGTAAAAAGAGGCAAGCATTAGATAAAGTTCATGGCTTCTTTAGTCCTGGTACTTAGTGTGTGTGTAAGAAACACCCGCTGGCTTCTGCAACAACATTTCTGCAGCACACAGTTGCATCTCTCCTTGATTTCCAGAAGTCTCCTGGAAATCTCCTGTGTTCCTGTGGCCTGAAATTAAAATGTTTGTAGAGCTCCTGTTAAGTTTTTTATTTTTTTATTTTCCATGTTGAGAATCTTGTTTTGGTCCAGACAGTCATGTAATTTTAGTTATGTTTTTAATATATGCATTGGATTTACAGTATGTTGCCAAGAGTCTTCATAGAGTTAGATGGCCTTAACAAATCTAATAAATGAACAATACACAGCTTCTCAGTTTAATCATTTTCATGTTATCAATGGTGTAACTATAGTGGTGACACAGTGGTTAGAATGCAGTATTGCAGGCTAATTCTGCTGACTGCCAGTAGTTCAATCCTGACCTGCTCAAGGTTGACTCAGCCTTCCATCCTTCCAAGATCATTAAAATTAGGACCCCAGATTGTTGGGGAAGGGGGAAATACTCTGAAAATGGCTTAGAGAGGGCTGTAAAGCATTATGAAGCAGTATATAAGTACTCTTGTTGCAGTGGACATAGAAGAAGTGGTTACCTTGGGCCTTTGAGCTGAGGCTTCAGTCTTAAAATAAAATAAAAAAGATGGACCTGGCCACAGGTAGGTGTAGGACCAATGTACATGGTCCAATGAGGAGAAGCTAATTTGACCAGGGAGCATATCGGATATAGGTGACCACTTTCTTCCTTTCCTCCTCAGCCCTTCAGGAGACTCAAATCCACTCTTCTGGCAGAGGTACAGTTGTGTGATGCTTCTCCTTTTCTTCTTTCTTTCTGCCCTGAATTGCTATTGCTTGAGCTTTCTAACCCATCAACGGGGCCACTGGAGAGATCTGGCTTGCAGCTCAGGGGGCTAGTGGTGGTGAAGGTATTAATTTAGGAGAGGAGAGACCAATTTCTTGCCCACTCTCAGTTGCGTAAACTCCCTGGTGACTTTGGGCCCATCATTCACGCTCTGTCCTACCCAGCACATGGTGATGCTATTGAAGGGGAAATTGGAGGAAGGAGCTCTTAAGTATGCTGCCTTCAGCTCCTAAACAAAAGGCAGGGTATAAATCCAATAAATAATATAATATTCATGCTCCTGCACCTCTTCTGCAGAGCACCTTATCTGTGAAAAGAAAATGAATCTGTGCTGGTGCAGGCGGTATACAGTAGATGTCTTTCAGTCATCCCATACTGGTTGAAATGATTGATATTTTTGCTTCTTTCTTTTTTTGCTTCCCATTGCTGCTTTTCTCCTGCCAAGTTTGGATCGCCATATGCAAGCACATCATGGACATCACAAACCATTCCGCTGCAAACTCTGCCCTTTCAAGTCCTCCTATAATAGCCGGCTGAAAACTCACCTACTCAAAGTCCATGCTGGTAAGTCTCTTCCCAAGATTCATAAAAAGAAGGTCCCTTTCCTTTTTTTTTTTAACCTCCCTCGCGGTTTTCTGCTGCTGTAGCCTCATCAGTTAACAGTAGCTTGCAGCCTTAAAGTGAGCCTTGGGGCCAATTAGGGGGAAAGTGCTTAAATTAAGCTAATTCTCCATTCAGCAAATCTTAAGCTGGAATTGAACCAACTGAGTTAGGTGATCCTAAATTAGACACAGGCTGGAACTTAATTCCAGAGCCATAATTAAACTTCTACTAGGGTGGAAACCAGGGCAAGAGGTTGAATTAAGAGCTTAGGCTGCAGCAGAACAGCCAGCCCCTTTGGATAGCAAATGTTAATTAGGTTGAAATAAAAGAGCTGTGCCAAATGTTCATATTCAGATTACATGGTGTAATTTTACACTTTGTTTTGAGCCTAGTCATAGCCATTATTCCTTGCATACTTTGTCATTTGGCATAATTTTATGTTTACTGGTGCTTTTTTGTTACTGTGCAAAGATCCCATATTGGACACTCTTATGAGGATATGGACATATATGATGTCGCTGTATGATTCAGTGAGAATAAGCAACAAGAATGGAGTACACACTTTAATAGACATTCATGGACTGATCGTCATGCTTAAATGTACATTTTGAAGCATGTGTATTCTAAAAATCACATTCAGATAGGAATCCCATAGGATTCTGATAGGTGTTATGTTTAACCCAAGGAGCCTTGGAGATATTCAGGGAAGACTTTATAACCTTTGAATTTATGGTCTCCTGTAAAATTGTGGGAAACCATGAATATTTTAATAAGTAATATTTAGAAATGTCAGCTTCTATGGTTTACCTAAATTCTAGTAAGCATTACAATGTGTAGTCTGTTCAGTAAAGCACAGAGAAGTTAGGTGAGTTTATTAAATGAGAATTTAATCTGACAGTTATAATTTTGACTGTGTTCTTCGTCAGCAACATAACTAACAATAGCTTGAAAATAATTAAGTACAGCCTGCCAACTCATTAATTTATGGACATACATTTCAAAACCAAGAATTTCAATAATAGCTGTGGGCTTTAGAGATTTCTCTTCAAAGTTAATGTTGTTGAGAAAGATACAAGTTTGTTAAAGCAAACATAGTTAGAAACTTCTTACTTAAAATAATATTACCGAATACTGGATATGGTAGTTGCAAATTTTATTTTTTATAGTTGTGCCTATGATCATTTTTGTAAATCTTAGTTCTTTGATAAGTATAGCATAGTCATTGATTGGCTGTTGTGTTCTGTCCTATTACGGGTTCGTCTCTGATAAGCTTTGGTTTCATTTATCAATTAGTCCCCAAAAAATTGGGTGGGAAAGAGGGCAGATTGGCCCCATTATTCAGATTTCCAAGCTCCTACAATTTTTAGATCAGATCTTTAGGAAATTATATTGCTGAAGGTGTGCCCTGAAGTCAATCATTCTAGTTTATGTTCTTTCAGGAATGTTTAGCTAATGTTATAACCTGAAAATACTTGCATGTGATTTTCAATGTTTGTGTTCCTCTTTAACGTAGCCATAAGTATCAAGATGTGGTTATGTGATCTTCATTGTTTTCTGTGCTGTTACAGTTTTACCAAAGTTTACACATCAGGATCATATGACTTATTTCTACCTTGACATTTTTTTCTCTGTGATTACATTTCTATACAAAACTGGTATTTTATTTCAAAGCTAGACGTGACAGAGGTACTATTTTTATTCAGTTCTATTTTGATTGAGTACAGAATTAACTTGTGGAATTTTCTAGCACTAGATACAGTATTGGCCACTAGCCTAGATGGTTTTAAACATGGGTTGAGCACATTCATATACATGAGCTATCTACATGGCTAATAATCTTGATAATTAAGGGGATTTCTGTGCAGTGTCTCTGAATGCCAGCTCTTTTATCTAGTCAGTAGAGGAACGGTGGCTGCTTGTACACTTGTTTATACATATCCTGAAAACATTTATTCGGCATTGTAAATGGACTTGTACACTTGAATCATATAGTTGAAAGCAATAGTTTTGGAATAAACTAGATTCGCCCTTTATTCTAGCGTAATAAAGTTGTACTTAAGAGCCTAGGTATATTGCACTGTATATTTTTTAATATTACTAGGTGTTCATTTCAGTTGACTCTTAAATGGAAAATGATTTGGGGATTTCTTTTGAAACTTAAAGAAAAAACAAATGAAGTGTTGCATTTGAAATGCTATTATATTTCTTTGTAGCCGTGGATCCTGCTTACGTTTCTTCCTTTGATTTGCTACCGATATTTTCTGTAGATTTTCTGAGATTCTTGACCTAATGTATATAAAGCAACTAATCCTTCTGAAAGCAGTTTAGGCCAATTAATTATCTCTTTGCAGAATATATATTTTGCTTGGTTTTTAATGTCAAAGGGTTTGTTTGGGTTATTGAATTATTAGCTGCATAACCAGAAGTAGAGCAGGAGCGCTGGAAGCATTTAGTGACTCTTGCTGAAGTATATTTTGGGGTTATATGCTGCTGTCTTAAAGGAGGAATCAAATAATACCTTTCTGTACTAAAACAACCGAGCCTCTCATAATATTCTTGATGGGGGGGGGGGGCAAAAAGCCCTAGTAATAAGCAGGCATATACAATAGAATGAAAAGCTATTGCTGAGCACGTTGGGTTGTGCTCCAAAGATTGTAAGCTGCCCTGAGACTCCGGAGAAGGGCGGCATATAAATGTGAATTTAATAAAAATAATTCTCCGATGACCCCCATATTCTATTTTCTATTTTTATTCTACATAGCTCACTTTGAGGGATGCAGAACTGTTTTGTTATTTTAACATTTACCCTAAACATTCACATCTATGGAACTTCTATTTAGTGAACGAACTTAGAATAGGAATGATATATATAAACCCATGCTCATCCTGCTGTAGACTTTGGCATTTTTGCCTTTAGTATTTAAGCATTTAGAAACAATCATTTTCCTATCATCAGTTGGCTGATGTCCTTGTTTATAAATATATTTAGCAAAGCATTTTAAGGAACTGTCATTTGTTTTCCTCTTGTCAATTCTTATTCTCATAGTCTCATGTTGTAACTTCTGGCTGAAGTGTGCGTTTTGGTCTACTGGGATTGTACTTAGAAGAAACACTAGAATCAGTTCATGGTGGGTATTCTTACTCACATGACTATCACCTGTTTCCTGGTGCAGAAAAAGTCAGCAGCCCATTTATCTGAATGTACAATGCAGGATCCAATCTTAGTCAGTCACCAAGACCAGAGGTTTAATCTTCCGAGCTTTCAGAAATGTGCTAGAGCCCAACCTCAGGGAATTTCTGGTGAGAGAGAACCGTGAGGATGGACTCCAGCACAAGTTCAGAAGCTTGGAAGACTACACTTCTGGTCCCAGTGATCGATCCAGATTGGATCCTGCAACATTATCCTAGGACATGATAATGTAAAATATACAATCTTTCACATTAGAGTATAGAGCAGGCCCGGGGGCCAGATCCAGCCCACGGGGTGCTTAGATGTGGCCCGTGGGCCTGCCCTGAAAACAGCAAAGAACTGGCTCATGGTGCCTCTGCCAGCGAAAAGGGAGCTTGGAAGGGTTATGCACGGCCCTCCCGGGCTCCATTTTGGGCCGTGATAACCTCCTGCAACCTTCTGCCAGCAAAAACGAAGTCTGGGAGGGCTGTCATAGACAAAAACGGAGCCTCGATGAGTGACATCGAGCTGGCCATGCCACTTTGGCCACACCCCCTGGCCCCCGAGGTCAGACACAACCCTGATGCGGCCCTCAATGAAATCGAGCTTGACAACCCTGGTATAGAGGTTAAGGCGCCAGGCTAGAAACTGGGAGACAGTGAGTTCTAGCTGTGCCCTAGGCAGTGTGACTTGAATTTTGCGCCAGTCATTCTCTCTCAGCACTAAGAACAAGCAATGACAAACCAGTTTCCAAACCTTTTGCCAAAAAAAATGCAGTACTTGTCTAGGCAATCGCCATGAGTCAAAACTGACTGGCAGCACAACAACCAATATTCCATGCAATAAATATCCTTTCAATCGTATTGTTCTGTGAGTTCCTTCTAGCTCGTCTTTCCCCTGGCGAATGGCAGGAAGGTTGAAGGGGCAGGCCTGATCCATAAATGTTAGTTTGCCTCAGTAGAAAAAAAAATGATTTGTGTTCATATAGTAGTTCTTGAAAACATCATTCATACTTTGTAATCTCTTGCAACAGCCATTTTTTCCTCCACCTAAATGTCGTCTTGCTTTTTAAACTGAAATTTTGTTCATCATAAACAATTACCCTAAGTAAGCATTATTATATAACATCCACCAGATCTTGGAGCAGTCTTGCTTTCATGTCAAAGACAGTGTCCTTGTAAAATTTGAAACCCCTTTATCACTTAATTCCTAATTGCACTCCTTTTCGTCCTTTGATCCTTTTGCACATTTTCCATCTCACATCATTACATTCACTTATTCGTGCATCTTCAAATGGTCTCAGTTGCTCAGGCACCAAAACTAGTTGCCCCATAATTCTATTATGCTGCATTAGATCTGTATAATGAAAGATTATCAGAATGTAAGATGGGTTAGAAGTCATAGAATCATAGGACTAGGAGGGACCTTGGAAATCTTCTAGCCCAGGGGTGGGCAAACTTTTTGACTCGAGGGCCACAATGAGTTCTTAAACTGGACCGGAGGGCCGGAACAAAAGCATGGATGGAGTGTCTGTGTGAACTAATATAAACTCAAAGTTAGATTACTTCACGTAGCCTTCTGGGAGAGCAAGAGAACCCTCCGCTCTTTCGGCTCCACGGGCCAGATAGAACAGCCGAACGGGCCGAATCCGGCCCCCGGGCCATAGTTTGCCCACGGCTGTTCTAGCCCAACCCCCTGCCCAGGGCAGATGTCTTTATTCCACCCCAAAAACAAATGTTTGTCCAGTCTTTTCTTTAAAACTTCAGCGATGGAATACCCACACCTTCAGGAGGCAAGCTGTTCCATTGATTAATTCTCAGGAAATTTCTGCTTAATTCCAAGTTGGATTTTGCTCTGATGAGCTTCCATAAATTGCTTCTTTCCTGCCATCAGGTGCTGAATTGGCTCTTTGGGAATCAGATTGAAGACAACAGCTTTTCCGGCAGGCATGGGGCTGTTGATCTCGCGACTGAGATCTAGTGAGATCCGGTCCTTTTGTTGTTGCTGTTTTTTAAATTGTTTTAAAAATTTTTATAATGTAATTCTTTGTGGTGTTTTTTTTTTTTTTTTGCTGTTAGCCTCCCGGAGTCCTTTGGGAGTTGGGCGGCATATAAGTTTAATTAAATAAATAAATAAATAAACTAGAAAGTAGAAATTATTTCCATTAGGCCATCTACATGAGGCTCATTCCCCAATGACATACACTTTACTGTTCTATTTTTCTATTTTATTTATATATGCTGCTCTTATAACTTTGAAGAATTATAAATGTCAGGTGGTGGTAATTGTGGTGGTGTGGTGTGTGTGTGTGTGTGTAATTGAAAGTAAGAGAATACTGAGAATTTTTTTAGAGAATTACATGAGAGGAGTATTGATATGCCAGACAGTGGAATTGAAAAGAATGTTATCATTGTTAGTGCTTAAGGAAGAAAAAAACGATGAAAAGCAATTAATACATGCTATGAGAATGTTGGAAAACAGTAAAGCTGCAAGTATAGAGGGTGGAACTAGAGAAATGTCAAAAGAGGGATGTGGTTTGGAGTGGCTGTGCATTTATATAATGTGTGTGAAGATTTCATCTGTGTCTGATGATTGGAAGACTGCCATTATGTTCCTTTGTACAAAGGGAAATATAACAAGGAATGTAAGAATTACACAGCAATTAGTTTGTCTCATACGCCTGGGAAAGTTTGGGCAGAATTCTGATCTCAGAATGTGGCACTGAGCAGAATTTGATAAATGCATATGGTGCTATGCCAGCCAGAGGCTTAGAAAGCAGAAGTTTTGTTTTTGAGCGCGTTAGTGAAAAATCTATGAACTTGAGAAAGAAAGGTTATAATACTGATTGATGTATAGAACAATGCTAAAATAAACAGCATTGAATTAAGGGATATTTTATAAGAATATAGAGTTGAAGGCTGCTGAAAATAGTCTGTTGCATGTAAAGTATGTTCAAGAATAATAAGAATAATGAATAATAGAAGAATAAGAAGAATAAATAAATGCTTAAAAGATTAAAAAAGGTTGTGGTATTCCTTTGGTTATTTAATATATTTCTGCATATGAAGTGTATATATGAAATACATTTGTTGACATTAGAGATAAATTCGTTGGGAATGTGAATGTCTGTGTACATTTCTGTAGAAACGATGCTGAGTTGTTGGCTGAGGACCCAGATGATTTGCACTTAATATTGTGAATTCTAAACTTTAATGTATTAAAGATCAAAGTAGTTATCTTTGAGAGGAATAATAAAGTTAAGCACTGCAAGCTGTGCAAAAATCATGAAAAACAAGAACAAGGTTTTTTTAGATGAATTTGTGGGCCTTGGTAAAATATTTATCAATGATGGGAAACTGAAAGTACATAGAAGTGATTTGGTCAGAAAGAATGAATGAAGTTAGGAACAAAAAAAAAAGTGGGCCAAGAGAAAACAAAACACTGAAAAGGTAACGTTTGATAACGTTGAGAAGATCTTCAAAAAAAGATGGGAAATTTAAAGAAGAAAATACAGTGGATAGATGTGGTGGATGCATGAATGAATCCCAACTATAGAAAGATAAGGAAAATTACGGTGTTACAGGTAAATCTTTATTTAACAATGGAAATTGGGACCAGAAATTCCATCACTAAGTTGTGCATTTGTTAAGCACGATGTCATACAACTGTGGTGGTTCGTGACAACGATTCTGGCTGCCCCGGTTGCCATCATTAAGTGACAGCCACACAGTTGTAAAGCAGAGACATCACATGACTTATGATTTGCAACTTCCTGTCGGCTTTCCCATTGACTTTGTGAGAAGCCGGCAGGGATGGTTACAAATCGTGACCACATAACCATAGGATGCTATGATGATTGGAAATGCAGGGTGGTTACCACATGCCCTAATTGCAATCACATGACTGAGGTTGCGCTGTAATGGCTGCAACTACAAGGACCAGTTGTAAGAATCATGTACAAGTGCTATCGCTTATTAATGGTACTTAATACCTGCCACTGAACAAGTGAGAACTACTGGTCTAAGAATTAAATTTCCTTCTCTTCTTGATATCTGTGCTTTTAATTCCTCTGGGCTACATTTTCCTGTTCCTTTTCTGCACTTACCTTGCTTCCCCGGGAAAGAAATAATGTGATGGGCATGTAAGTCTGTATGTATGATGCCCAAATGTCAAGTTCAATTCAAGTAAAAGGATTAATTAGTAGTTACCAGTAGACACACTAGGAGAGTTTACAGTTTCACCCCTGGACTCATGACCTCAATCAACACGGTACAAGTAACACATCATTAATCATGTTAATGAGGGTTATTATCATTTAAGTACTGTTTGGCATGAATATTACGTTTTCACTGTACACTTTAGCCCCTGGTATTTCCCTTCTTATCTCTTGGAGATTGACTTACTTCCTCAAGCGAAGCTGCCCCACCCCATTTGTGCCCCTTCAAGCAATTTTTGTTAGGCTTTGCTGTCCCGTCGATATGCCATGCATATAGGGAACTTTCACCACGGATAACAGTCCGCAGTTCATTTATCTGAATGTACAATCTCTCATATTTAGAGACCGTTTGGTGCAGCGCTTAAGGCACCAGGCTACAAGCTGTGTTCTAATCCTGCGCTAGGCAGTGTGACTAAGACTTTGGGCCAGTCATTGTCTCTCAGCACTAGGAAAATGCAGTGACAAACTACTTTCCAAAACTTTTGGTTTGAAGGAAAGAACAGCTTCCAGTATGTCAACCAAATGTCAGCGTTGGTCCTGAGACTAAAGGAAACAGGACAGTTCCAATGCTTTTATTCTGTAGGACTACCCAAAGGAGGATCACATGGAATTTCGTTAGAACCCACTGCTGATTCCATTTGAAGCAAAATATCCCCCTCCCAAGCTTCCTTTCTCACCCCCCTACTTTCCCCTCCCCTCCTGTTATCCTGTGAGCTGATGACTTGCTTGTTGTTTTGCTCAAACAGGTGAACATGCGTACAAATGTTCCTCCTGTTCATTTTCCACCATGACAATCAGCCAGCTAAAAGAGCACTCCCTGAAAGTGCATGGGAAGGCATTGACACTACCAAGACCACGAATTATCAGCCTTGTAACCTCGCATGCTCAACATGCCTCCAAGAACCACACTACTGCTGAAGAAGTGGAAGACTCGAATGGTAAGAGGTGCTCTCAGCACCCCCCCCCCTTCCCACCCTAGGGTTCTAGAGGGAGAATCTGTTTTCTTCTCTTCATGGGGAAAAAACAAGTCTAATTCAGAGGGTTTTTTCACTTATAAAGGAAAAAAAAATTCCCTTCCTAACCTAAGCAAATTGGATGTTGATTGGCATAGAAGAGCAGTGCTCGTTCACGCTTTTATCCCTATAATTGGCATGTAAACAATTTAGATTTCCCTGCGTTTCTTCTTCAGTGTCTTAGGATACTGCATTATCAATACTTTGCAGCTTTAAAATGAAGAAGCAGAAGCATTACAGACTTTCCCTAGCTGAGGATTATGTTGTTGCGGAAACGAGGCTAAAATATTTGTTGATCCTTGACTGTCACCATTCATACACTAGCAGCAAGAGGTGTTTGGGAAAGCAAATTTGTTGATTCATTTTTAAGCAATGCCATATGGGAACCTGAAATGTGAGCCCTCCTTAGCCATAGTAAAGAGATGCGCCCTGCTATCCCTCCTCTCAACACATATTCTCTTCCTTATAAATTCTGACATTTTCTGAACTAGCCTGTGAAAACATCTATAAAAACCAGATAGCAAGTCTCTGAGTAGCTTTATCAAAAATTTCTAAACACCATAAAGATTAATGCTGTGAACTGGTCCACCACTTCCGCTATTGGGGTCAATGTATGTTACAACTAAGCTCTCCTCGTGATTTTTGTGTAGCAAATGTGGTTCCTGTGAATGGAATAGTATGGCAGTAATGCTTAGTACAGTTAATTTCCTAGAATTCTATGACTTTTCCATAGAACAGATCATTTAGAATTTGATAACTTATTTTTAAAAGCATTATCAGGTTACACACATTTAATAAAGTTTGGTTAGTTTATTGCGTGTAGGATTGTGTAAATTTTGGCATCTAGCTTAATCTTAGGTCAGGCAAGTTCTTTAGTACTATATTTCTCTGCCTCAGACTGTTTCAGTAGATCTTTCTGTCAAATGAAAATTGTATTTGGTTACAGGTTTTTTTCTGGTGATTTCTAGAGAGAATAATTAATCCTGATTTAAACCAAAGTAGTGAGTAAAAGAAGCATTTTTTCCTAGCATGAGACAAAAGGGGTGTGAGGGGTTGTAACTTATTCTTTGTTAGGGACTGACATAGTTATCTTTGTTTTTATAAAATATTTGTGAGATGAGCAAAATAAATCTAAGGATCTTTGGATCTTGGAAAAAAACCAAATCTGTATTGATACTATCAAAAGGCAATTTCTTATATAAGCAGCAATACTGTCCGGGTTTGCTCTCAATTATATATTTGTTCAGATGTGCCAGGGATGTCAAACTCACGTCATCATGACAGCATCACGTGACATATCAGGACTTTTTTCCCCTTTGCTAAACTGGGTGTGGGTGTGGCCAGCGTGTGATGCATCCAGCCCACGTTTGACAGCCCTGAGATATGTGATGGTGAAATATACTTTTTTTTTCAAATGTATAATTATATACCAAGAGACTATTAGGGCGTAAAAAGTATATTCCCAAACAACTTGATATTGGCCAAGGGGTTGGGGAATTCATTTATTTTAAATAATGTTCCTAATAATAAGAAACCGGCCCACATATTAGCAAAAAGGATGTCTCTGTTAGCCAGATCAGCTTACATAATTAGAAGCACTATGTTGTGGATATCCACTCACCCTTTACTAATGGGTTTATTAATCACATTATTTTTGACAATTATGGAAACAGCCGACTAAGGGCCTGTCAGAGTACAGGTGCTGGAGTAATGAAATTGGCACCCTCAGCCTCATTTGATAAAGGGAGAAATCCCACCAGTTATTTTTCTAAATTTTATACTGCTGGACATCAACTTCATTACAGGTAGTCCTTGACTTAAACCATTTGTTTGGCAACTGTTCGAAATTATAGCTGCACTGAACAAAGGCAGTTATGACTAGTGCCTGAAGTTTCTCTCATTGCAGTGCCCCTATGGTTACATATGATAAAAATTCAGGCACTTGGCAGCCCACCTACACTTACAACTCACAGGAGCACTTCAACTTCCTCAATCTATTTTCTCCTCACATCTATGCCCTGTTTGCTAATCAATATGGTCATTCGGCATTCTATTTATGGTTGCATAGAATAACAGAGTTGGAAGGGGCCTTAGAGCATCACTTAGCAGCAGAAGGCCCAAATATGGTTATAAGTTGAGCTCTACCTGTACTTCCTTGAAGTGATTTCAGTTTCTAGAAGGGTTTCATATACAGAACAAGCTCCACAAGTTGGCTTTACTGCTAAATTGCTCACTGGCATATAAAGTTATTGTCATGGCCCCATCAGAGGCCAGGTCCAAGGAGGAGGAGGATCTGGGGCCGACAGAGGAAAATGGTACAGCCTCTCTGGCCCTGGAGGAGCAACCGGACGAGCAGGATGAGGCAGCCCTGGGACCCTCAGGCCTGGGAAGGGTTGCCAGAGAGGAAGAGAGGGCACAGGATGACCGAGCGAGGGGGGAGGAGATGGAAAAGACAGGCAGCAGAGTAGAGGAGCTCCAGAAAAGAGCAACTGTCTCCCCCACCTGATCCCTGAGAATGGAGAAGTGGCAGGCTCAGCATAGGGCAACTCGGGAGGAGGGCGTCCTGCCCCTCATCCCCAGGCTTACCTGGAGAATAGGATTTAAGGAGACACTGGGGAGTGGCGTTCGTCGGGAACAAACATTGTATTCTTCCAGCACACTTGTGAATACCAACAACTTGCTGTCTTGCTTTGCTTTGCTTTGCTTTGCTTTGCTTTGCTTTGCTTTGCTTTGCTTTGCTTTGCTTTGCTTTGCTTTGCTTTGCTTTGCCTTGCCTTGCCTTGCCGTGCCGTGCTGTGCCTGTGCCTTGCCTTGCTTTAATTCAGCTTGCCTTACCTTGCCTAGCCTGGCTTTGTGCAAGCACGCAGCAACACCGCTCTGCTCTGGGTTTTTGCTGCCGCCCCAGTGAACTTTCCGAGCGGCGAGGATGCCCCATGAACAGATTTTACGTACCGCTTCTGCTCCCAGGGACTGTGCTGCTCTTCTGGATGTATAGCAGCCAAGAACTATTGGAAGCCTGTAGGAATGTTTAGAGCTCTGCTCTTGAATTTGCAGTGAACTGTGAGGAGTTGAGGTTGGAGCAATAAAAGGGAATTCAGCCTTCGCTTCGGTCATGTTGCTTCCGTGCCCAACCTGGGTCATCACAGTTATATAGTTACTTAAAAATACAGAAAACTTTATGCATATATGGGACCAAGGACATAAGTGTTTGGGACCTCGTTAACATTTATAACTACAGGTAGTCCTTGACTTACTACAGTTTGTTTAGTGACTGAAGTTACAATGAAAAAAGTGACTTAAGTCCATTTTTTCTGTAGCTAAGCAAAAGTCACTTAACTCGCTTAGCAGCAGAAATTTTGGTCTGAATTGTAGTTGTAAATCGAGGACTACCTGTAATTTGTATTACCTTTTTAAATTTTTTTTATTAATTTTCTATTGTTTACATTTATTAGTGCTTAATGAACATTGTGTTGTCTGGATATTTAATTTGCTTAACAATACAGATCACATGCTTAATCTGCGCCCCTTTTTTCCAACCACTGGTAAAATAAATTCCGTGTTTGATAATATTCTGTGTCTTCTTTCAGCTGTAATTTGTATTACTTGTCAGACTTCCTTAGATGCGCAGATTTCCTTACTACCAAGCCATTCGTTAGGTTCCATTTAGTTCCAGTATATCTAGCAATATAATCACATTTCCTTTTAGGACTGGGACTGGTTCCTGTGTTTTATTTTAGTTGTTTAATTTAGTTTATTGTCATTGTACCTTGTACAATGAAATTAAATACCATCTTCAGAGTACATTATGACTGAAAATAAGCACAAAAACCCATCCTTTCCATTCTATACATTGAATTGAAAACCCCTGATATTGCATTAATATTGCACTATACAGTTTTCCAGAGCAACGGGCCCAACCTTTTGGGCAACAAAGCCTGGTTCCCTGGAGAGTGTTTTTTCTGTAGACCAGAGGGGCTGTGGTTTCATGTGCTGCCTGTGGATGGGGCTTCTCTTGTTTGTTGCAGCCCGATTTCTGGCATACTGCGGCTGGGGTTGGGGGACCCCTGTTCTCCAAGAGCGTGGAGCTATGTCAGTGAACCAAAGGGATTATCAAGAGCAGATCAAAAATGATTATATACCTCTTCCATTTCAGCCAAAGGCTGTTGGCTAGCAAACAGAATAGCCAGAGAGTGAGATCCAGCAAGCAATTGAACTTTTGCAGTGGGTCAGTATTAAGCGGCTGTCTAGAATGGCTGATTATATGGTGGAAATGACACTCGTAGCTAGGGAAAGGCAGATCTAACATACAGTTTGTGAAATCCTGTTGTGGTTAAACACTTCATAAATAAAGTTTGCAAATACATGGTGTCTGAGATTGTAGAAAGGCCTTCGGTGGTTTCCGCTTGTTGTTGTTTTTTTCCTGAGGTGTGAAGTAGAGTCAGAGAGGGTCAGTGTGTGGTGTGAGGATTTGTGCAGAATATTTGTGCACTCAAGCTACTGTTTTACTGGAGTGTGGTGTTTAGTAATTAAATGTTAGACAGGTTTCTTCACCGGGTGCTCCCTTTACTGCAGTGTGGAAATGACTTTTGCAGCAGAGAGAGCTTGTAAAAGCAATTTATATTACTGCAAAGAAATTGTATATTGACAGTGGATATTTTTAGAACAGTGGGATTTTTGATTGGGTGTAGCCATAGCTAGGGATACCTCTGGCAGCTAGTAAGGTCCTGGCCCGATTGAGAATGTCTTATTAATACTCTTAAGAGCTATAGATTCATGATGAATGTTCAGTATATTGATGTATAATATATTCTGGGTTCTTCATTCCAGAAAAGCTCTTGCTGTGGCTTGTTTATTGAGATGTTGGAATCAGTAGCTCTAATTCTACCTCCCTTGCCACCTCCACAAGCCATAGTCAGAAGCTATGATCAGTTGCAGTCTTCACCATTCCTGATGTTTTGAGAGGTGGGGAAATCCATCTAAATTCAAGTATCATAGTTAGTAAATTGTGGAAGGCAATTTTATGTTTTTGGAAAGAAAAGCAAAGTGAGATCAACTTACTGGTATATTGTTGTTCACGATAAAAGTTTAAAATTTTGGCTGTAGATGACTTGGGAACAAAAAATTGATAAGAAAGGAATGATTAGATGCAGAGGAAAACTTATCTACCTCATTACCATATTTTCAGCAAAACTAAGATTGTTGCCTTTATGACAAACTGCAATGGCATCAAAATTTGGATATAGGTGTGAGGATATCTTTGATGAGTCATCATTCTGCATGCCTACAATTATAATACGAAACGACTCACTTGATAATCTGGGTTGTAAGTGAAGATAGCAATACTGGTCAGTGGATGATGAAGGATAATATGTTATGGGATGATTGGACAAGTTTCCAGTCTACCAAATCTATGGAATAATGCATTTATTTCTGTTTCAGCACCTTAGATGTTTAGGTTGCTCTTAGGTTAATAGTGATTCTCTTTTTAAAAAATTCGGAAGAACCTAATTAAAATAACAGAGCACCTATACCTACTAGCAAACCAAATATTTAACACAAAAGTTCTTGCTCCACAAATTTTGCACTTCAAATTCATACCTGAATAAGTCTGGGAACGTTTCAAGAAAGTTTCACCAAAGAAGAGATTAGAGAGAAGCAGAGGGAGATGCATAATCCTAAGAGATTTTGCATGCCAAGAATATATCATTTTAAGTTTGCATTCTTGAAAGCTGAAACAAGGTGTCACATGTATTCTAACATATACTTATTTAGCACTTGGCTTCAGTATAAAGGATTTGCTTTAAAAACTTATAGTACATCACAAGTTTAACTTTGCAATTCATAATAGTATTTGAATTACAATTTGAAAAACTCCAACTCTACAGATAATAATAATGACAATTTATTAAACTTGTATGCTGCTGACCTGATGACCCTGAGTGGCTCAGAATATCAAAAAAATTGAATCAACTCAATAAAATATAAAAGGTGCATACATTAAGATATGGCATTGTATACAAGAACTGTATGCAGATACATAAAAATAACTAACTTCTTGACCTGTATTCACTTTGAGAATGTGTATTTTGAAAGGAGAGTGTTTGGGTAACATTAGAATTAGTAGAAATTATTGACAATTACATGTATTGTTCAACTTTTTTTTTAAAGTAGCGATTTCATTTTGAAAGCTGTTGAAGGCCCATCTAGAAATACTTTATGGAGTACTGCATGTTTTATTTTTTCCTCTGGGGCTGTATTTCACAGGCATCCACATTAGAATACTAAGGTCCCTTTAGACCAGGGAGGAAGCAACTGCTCATGTTTGAGGCTTTAGCTCTCATCAAACTCCAGGAATCTTGGAATCCTCCACAAGGTTAAAAATCAACATGCTGTTTGTGATGCACATAAGAGTCTTGGAAAGAGCCCCCCCCCGATTTGCAGAAATGAAAAGTTGGCCAGCTTCCTGAGTGTAGCGCTTGAGAGCTTCCCTTCTCTGCTTTTGCAGTCCCTTTTAATTCAGTGTTATTTATTATTTATTTATTTATTTATTAATTCGACTTATATGCCGCCACCTCTCCGAAAGGACTCGGGGCAGCTCACAGCTAAAATACAACAATAACAATAAATTACCTAAAAACATATTAAACAATTATAAGCTGAATTGTAAATCTAAAATTTAAGACAGTTTAAACGCCCCCCCCCAGGGAGGGGTCACAGCCCAGATTGGTCGAACAACCAGGTCTTCAAGTCATGGCGGAAGGTCAGGGGCCAGGCAGAGCCCCATGTGTAGTTGGTTCCAGAGGTCAGGGGCCGCGACAGAATAGGCTCGTCGCCGGGGGACCGCCAGCCAGCATTGACTTGCCAACGGGACCCTGAGAGCCTCCTGCCTGTGTGCTCAAGCACAGGCGGTTGGCACTCGATATCAGCGGAGTCGCTCCCTTAGATATTGAGGACCCATGTTCGTGTAGACTTTTATGTTAAAACCAAAACCTTGAATCTCCACCCGAGTGCAACCGCAGCCAATGTAGACCACGCAGGAGGGGGGTAACATGGGAGAATCGGGGAACTCCCATCACCACCGCTGCCGCATTCTTGCACCAGCTGCAATCTCTGGATGGTATGCAAGGGCAGTCCTAAATAGAGAGCCACTGAAGAACAGTGCCCCCTACTCCCAACCCCTCGAGGCGTCGCAAAAGGATACCATGGTCATGGTATGAAAAGCCGCTGAAGGTCTAATAGGACCAGGACAGAGGAAAACCCTGTCCCGCCCCTCCAGAGATCATCCATCAGGCAAGCCAACAATGCCGTCTCATGCTGAAACCGGGTCGGAGCCCGATTGGTACGGATCCAGGTAGTCTGCTTCATCCAGGAAGAGTGGAAACTGCCCGAACCACCACACTCTCCACAACCTTTGCCAAAAAGCGAAGGTTGGAGAACTGGACAAAAGTTGTCTAACGGTCTCGGGTCCAGGGCAGGCTTCTTCAAGAGGGCTCTCACCACCGCCTCCTTCAAGGTGGAGGGAAAACACCCTCTCTCAGTGAAGTGTTGACAACTGCCCAGAGCCACACGCAGGTGGCCTCCCGGAGGCATAAGCCAACCAGGAAGGACACGGGTCCCAACAAACATGTGGTGGAACTCGACGCGCCGCATAGGTCCTGTCCACTTCATCCTCGGAAACAGGATCGAACTCATCCCAGATCACATTAGCCAGACTACTTGCACCCTGTTCCTGGAGACCACTGCAAATCGGAGGACAATCCCTCCCGAATCAAGGTGATCTTATCCGACAGATATTGACCAAATTCCTCAGCCCTTCCCTCACTGGGTCGCTCCCTTCCCATACGAAGGAGAGAGCGGGTAGCCTGGAACAGGGCGGCTGGGTGTTATCTGGATGCTATGATGGCGGAGAGGTAAGACCTCCTCCACCGCTCTCATAGCTACCAGGTAATCCTAATATGGGCTCTTAGCTGGGCTCGGTCGGATTGGGAGCAGGTGGACCTCCACCTGCTCTCTAAACCCCTCCGACGACGCTTCATCTCCCGGAGCTCCTCGGTATACCAGGAGCCATCCGGGATCCACAGCGTGTGAGGGACGATGGGGACAACCCTGTCGCCGAGGCACCCCGCCGAGCAGCCTGTTGCCAGCACGCCAGATCCTCAGCAGAGCTGTGAACAACGGAAGAGGGAAAAAACCCCAGTTCCGCCTGGAACCACTCAGGGTCCATCAGGCGTCTGGGGCGGAACCATCTAAGTGGCTCCTCATCCCAGCATATGGGGGGCGCCTGTTGGAAGACCAGCCGTAGATAGTGATCAGACCATGGAACGGTCAATGCTATAAAAGTGGCTTGCCCTCTGTCACTACACCACTGTTCGGAGACAAAAACTATGTCGAGAGTGTTTTCCCCCTCATAAGTCGGGCCTTGAATCAATTGGGTCAGGCCCATGGCGTCCATAGAAGCCATGAATTCCTGGGCCAACCCCAACACTCCCCCAGGGAGGGCAGATTGAAGTCCCCCAGGACTATAAGATCCGGGAGCTCCACTGCCACCCCCAAGAGGACCCAGGTAGGACTGCTGCCACACAGCTGGGGGAAAGGTATGTAAGCAGCAAGCCCACCCGACCACTAGGCCCCCACCTCAGGAGGAGGGTCTCATTCCCGCCTATCTCTGGAACAGTGACCTCCCTTGGAAACAGGGTCTCCCGAATAACCACAGCCACCCCACCACCCCTTCCCTGGGCCTGTGGCCGGTGCAGAGCTCAGAAACCTGGAGGGCATAAATCAACCAGAGGGACCCCTCCCTCTGGGCCCAACCAGGTTTCAGTGATACAAGCCAGGTCAGCAGCCGCCTCCTCAATGATCTCACGGAGGAGGGAAGACTTATTAGCCACAGACCTGGCATTCAAATACACCAGCTTAAGCCCAGGGGTCCCGGTTCCCGTGTCCCTTAGGGAGGAGGCCATAGGATCGGAGCGTGCCACCGCACAGAGATGGCGGGTACGTGCTCCCAATACATGATATGGCCCTATGCCTCGACGTCTCCTGCCAATCCCAACCACCCTGGGAATCGCGGTCCCCACCTCACACCCTGGGCCCCCGCCGGCCCCCAACCCCCGCCCCCCCCACCACGCACTGGGCTGCAACCCACATCCCCGGAATCGCTGCCCACCCTCCTCCCTAACCTTCTTAAAAATTTGGTTAAAAATTTAACTAAAGGGGCCCTAGTGACCCTCTTTTTCTTTTTAATAGAGCCCCACACATACCCCATGCCCCTGCCATGCCATCTCTCCGGGTTCCAGGACCCATCCTTGAGGTAGGCCAAAGATAGAGTAGCAGGCCAAGCCCGAGAGGGAGGGAGTCACCTCAGGGCCTGCAATTCCGCTACCGAATAGATTCGAATGGTAAGAGAGCGCTAAAGGACGGACACAAGGGTTGTCAAAGATGACAATGACAAAGCAGTGACAAAGTCTGGTATGAGGAACTTGGTAAGGACCCGATTGATAGCCGGCTAGGAAGTCCAGATTCAGAAAACCAGGCTGCCCTCTCACGACAGACCTGTGCCAGATATTCAAAGGTCCAATCTGGAGTAAGCCACGCTTTCTCACCGTGGGCATCTCCAATACATTCCGGCAAAACTGATGACATAAAGATGTTAAAATAGGACCTAAGGGGAAAAAATGTGCCCCCCCCCACTGGTCTCTCACTCCAGCAGGGAGTACAACACAAAGTCCCATAACCATTGACCAAGTTCGAGGGTGGATACCAACACTGGGAGTCCGGACCCAGGCCACCAGGGTGTATGAACCCACCCTTCCATGGCCTAAGGTACGCTACAGCTGGTTAGCTCCCAGTGGGAAAAGTACCTTGCAGTTCAGACTGATAACCAAAACGGAGGAGCAGATGAGGCAAGATGGACAATGGCAGCAGGTAATGATGGGAGAGTTCAGGGTCCAGACGACGATGATCACAGATGGTCACAGAGGAGGGCGGCCGGGTGGTTGGTGGGCTGATATCCAGCCAAAAACCATCCGGGATAAGACCAGGACCGGCAACAGATCTGGGACCAGCACCACTGATCTTCCTCAGGTCCCCCGGAATCACCTGCCAGGCCCCCATCCTCCCCACGGTTAAAACAGCCAGCATCTTCGCCACCACCATCACCAACCCAGATTGAAGCGGCCTCGCCCTGTCGGCCCAGGGACGGGGCAAAGCCACTTATCTAAGATTAGACTTATATCTCATTGCCATTCATGTTAATTGAAAGGCCAAATAAATGTTTTACGTTATTATAGGTAGCCAGCTGTTTGGATCGGGTGTTTCTGTCCATCTATGGAGTCCTTCCTAAGACCTGGGATAGACAGGTTGTTGTTATTTGATGGTGTTAAATGTACCTTCGCAGGATGTAAGCTATTCCATGTGAAGCTGCCTTTTGCAACTGACTGGTGGTGATTTTGACAATGCCAATCGTGTTCAGCGGCACGCCAGTTGTTTTGGGATAGTACCCAAGGTGCCTACCCCTATTGGGTGCTTCCTTTGTTTTCTTTTGCGTGTTCGTTCTACTTCTATTTGCAGATCTTTGTATTTTGTGATTTCTCCAGTTCTCTTCTCTTCTGCTATCTGCAAGTTCCTGCAACATCCACTCTCCAGACTTTTTTTTTCTTATCACGTGTTGACTATTGTTATTAAAGTTGGCCACAAGTCAGCCAGATGTTCACACTGTCTGAAGGGCCTGAGAGAGGTAGAAGTTGTCCTCTGATTTTTATTAAGGTTCATCGCGCAGTCAGCCAGAAGTTTAGACAAGATTTGGCATTTTTATCTACTTATCAAGACCTTCCTAAGGACCTGGCAGATGTTTTTGTTTAACCTTGATACAGGATGGTGATGATGTAACAGGATGCAATCTATTCCAAGTAAAGCTGCTTTTGCAATTGACTGTTTTTGTCAATGCTGATGGTGGTCAAATTTGAAGGACAGCAAAGAAGATGCCCTTGAAGCTTGTATACCACAAAGGGATTATTATAGTTGGTTGCACAGTCAACCAGATGTATGATTATTATGTTTGGTCCCATAGGTAGCCAGATGTTTAAACAGGATTGGGCACTTTCATCCACCTATTGAGTCCTTTCCAAGAATCTGGAATAGGCAGATGTTGGTATTGTTGCAGGATGTAAGCTTTTCCAAGTCAAGTTGCCTTTTGCACTTACTATTATCATCTGCTCAGGATAATCTGAAGTCACAACTACCAGCTCTTTAACTGGGTTAGCCTTAAGAGATGTCAGATTCTTCCCAAGAACTCCCAAGTTGTAATGTATTGACGTAGTATATGTGCAGGTCCCAGCAGGGTGGCCTTTTGCAGTTGACAGATGAAAAGATTGTCAATGTGCAGATTTTCTAAGTGCAGTCCAAGCTGTTTTGGTAGGGCCCCCAGTGTAAAATTGATTATAGCTACCATATTTGAAAAGACTCTGGGCAGCTGTAGTTCTGCTCCATGGTGAAAAAGATGAACAGGGATTTGCAGTCATTGGGTTGTTTTTAACCATACTTTATCCAGGAACTAAAAGGAATAAAAAAACGCCAGGATAAAAAGGAGACCCAGAGTTGGTTTGAAGTTGCCTGAATTTAAATAAATGATTCATTTGCTGGATGCTTCTTGTCTTTTATCTTTTACAGTGTCTGGATCTAGGTTGTATAGAATCAGCTATATAAGTGACTTGTGCAGTCACTGGAAATAAGATTAACTGGATTGTTCCTTCAGTTGAACCTGGTGCACTCTGCTAATGATTAGTAAGACATCTCTGGAAGCCAACAGTATTACTTTTATTGATTCCAGTACATAATGCATGTAGTAATGATGTTTATGTCATATTGAAAATCTATTCCTTTTGCCATAAAAACTGCTGTACAACATCTGTCTGAACTCACCTGTGAATACCATTGTACTTTATCTTTGTTTCCAAGTGGTTCTTTCATTTCTCCTGTTACCTCTGAAGTGGTTCTTTAAATTCCTCTGGTTTTATGATTGATTTGGGAATTTCATTCAATTGCTTTTAAGAAAAGAATAGTCTTCTGTTTCATCATGAGACTGAGAGAACCCTTCTGAATTGCATTCCATTTCTTTCTGCTTTGGCTTTGTTTGACCTGTAATGATCTTGTCTGCCTATATATAGAAAAGAATGTGATGGCTTTGTAGCTGTAGCTAAAACCACATAATGGTTTTATTGCAAAATAAGTAACAATTGTGCATCAATTCCACATTCCTGAGAAGCTCTGAGATGCTTCTTTCCATGGAAAAAGGGGACGGTCTAGGGCAGGGGTCTTCAAACTTGACTGCTTTAAGACTTGTGGACTTCAACTCCCAGAATTCCTCCTCCAGTCATGTTAGCTCAGGAATTCTGGGAGTTGAAGTCCACAAGTCTTAAACTTGCCGATTTTGAAGACCCAAATTTAGGATGAGGAGTGTTGGCATTAGCCACAATTGTGAATGTTAGGATTTGGACATTCATTGATACAGATGTAACCTAAATTTAAAATTGTAGTAGCGAAGGATCATAACTCAGCAGTAAAGCACCTACTTTGTGTGCAGTAGATGACAGGGTTCTTCAATTAAGGCTTGTGAAATCAAAACTGAAACCTTAGAGCAGGGGTCCCCAAACTTGGCAACTTTAAGACTTGTGGACTTCAACTCCAAGTCTTAAAGTTGCCAAGTTTGGAGACTTCTGCCTTAGAGAGCTGCCGTCATCCAGTTGTATGGTGGCTGGACCAATGGCTTGACTCATTATTAGAAGCTTTCTATGCTCCTATGTGCATTTCTCTTGCTACCGATAGTGACAGCCTTGTTAATCATAAATCTCTTTTCACACTGCAAGTGTTGAAAGCAGGAAATGACACGTTTTTCCCCCTCTAGGAATTTGTAGTAGACAGAGATAAAGAGGTTAGGTCTTGTCTGAAACATAGCGGGCAGGGGGGGGCAGGAAAAGTGGTTATACGATGTTGGAAAAATCTGTCCATTGTACTTACCAGTCTAATTGATCCCATTTTTAACTAGCAAAACTGAGAGCACCTTAAAGCGGGTACCTATGCAGCTTATCTTAAAAAGCTTAAAAGTTGTACACCTATCATCACACTGTCCCTGAATAGAATCCTCATGCAGTGCTGCAAGAGTCTTAACAGGATAGGAAAATGTCAGGAAAGCTGATAATTTCTTATTCTCACCACCCCCCAAAATTGGAAATACTAGGCATGCCCCAAAGCTCTTTATTTATTAATTACAATTTCTGTCTAGTTTTCTACTTGAAAAGCTCTCGGTTCTTTTCTGTCAGTGGAGGAACCTGTCAACAGAGCCCAAAGAGAGAATAGCGAGTGAGCTGCTGGAAGCACTATTTGCTTAGCAACAGGACAAGCATCCTTAGATGGCTGTGTGATCTGAAATACAGTTTAATTTAGTCTTACTTTAAACATCTCAAATTCCTTCTGCAATACCTCTTTCGATGGTTAACTGCGTAGATCCCTAAAGCTTTGCTTGGTACATCCAGGTGGAAGCAAACTCCATGATAACTTATACTTCAAGAGGGACTGAAATAAATATCATCTGTAGTAATAGATGATCAATTTAAATGTATGTAGCTGAGCTTTCATTGCTGTACAGTAGGAGTGTCAAACGCAATTTCACTGAGGGCCACATCAGGGCTGTGGTTGACCTTGGGGGGCCGGGGAGCATGGCTGACTGGGTGGGCGTGGCCAACTAGGTGGGCATGGCCCTCTTGACACCAATCCCCAAATTGCTGGCATATTTCCTTTTCGCTTTGAGTAGACTGGGCTGAATCTACATTGGCCTGATCTTTCCTCTTTGCACCAGGTAGACTGGGCCAAAACTTCGCTGGCCTGATCTTTCCTCTCTGCATTGGGTAGACCGGGCCAAAGCAAAGCGAGTAGACTGGGCCAAAGCAATGCAGATAGACCGGGATGGCCCCGCGGGCCAGTTCCAACCACATCGCAGGCCAGATCCGGCCTGCAGGCTTTGAGTTTGACACCCCTGCTGTACAGTTTGCTAAAAAAACAATAAACTTGTTTCTTTGATAGCATAGCACTTCCTATAAATTGTATGCTCTTGTAGAGGAAAATAATTATCACAACTCCTTGGAATTTAAGAACAGGATATTAGTTAACATATGTTAACCCACAGACAGGGGCTCCTTGGGGTCCTGGGCAGTGCCGGCTGGCGGTCCCCCGATGACGGGCCTACTCTGTCGCGGCCCCTGACCTCTGGAATCAACTTCCCCTGGAGCTCCGCCTGGCCCCTGACCTCCACACTTTCCGTCGTCACCTGAAGACCTGGTTGTTTAATCAACCTGGGCTGTGACCCCGGGGTGGGGTGGTTTTTAGAGTTTTAATTCTGGGATTTTAGTGTTAATTCGGCTTGATTTGTTTAATCTGGTTTTATCTAATTTATTGTGTTGTTTTTTACTTTGTAAGCCGCCCTGAGTCCTTCGGGAGATGGGGCGGCATATAAGTCGAATGAATGAATAAATAAATAAATAAATAAACAAACAAACAAACAAACAAACATATGTATTTTTTTGAGAGAGAAAAAAAGTGTAAACTTTGAGCAAATGTAGTTAATGCTACTTCTTAATAGGAGATTTTTCTGAGTTAACAGGCAGGCTTTGGTGTCTGTGGAGATTTTCAATCATCCAGTTCATGGTTGTCCCAAAGGTGCTTTTCAAAAGGCAATACTGCTGCCAATAACGATTTCCCAACGTCCCGTGCGCTCCCACCGGCAGGGCCTCCTCAGGGTGCCATCAGCCAGGCAATGTCGGCTGGCAGCTCCCAGGGGTAGGGCCTTCTCTGTGGGAGCACCCACCCTTTGGAACCAGCTGCCCCTGGAGCTCTGGGTGGCCCCTGACCTCCAATCTTTCCGCCGTGGCCTAAAAACATGGCTGTTCCAACTTGCCTACCCAGACTGATTGGGGGGGAGGGTTTTTTAGTTGTAGTTTTAAATTTTAACGGTCTTATGAGATTCTTGGTTTAATAGTCTTTTAATATTTGTATAGTTTTGTTTTTAGTATTGTAAGCTGCCCTGAGTCCTCAGAGAGATTGGGCGGCATATAAATCTCATAAATAAATAAATAGATAGATAGATAGATAGATAGATAGATAGATAGAAAGAAAGAAAGAAAGAAAGAAAGAAAGAAAGAAAGAAAGAAAGAAAGACTGACTGACTCTCTTGGTTTTTTTAATTTGAAAACTTTTCACTTCTCATCCAAGAAGCTTCTTCAGTTCTGGCTGAAGAACTTGCATTACCCACCATTCAGCCAGAACTGAAGAAGCTTCTTGGATGAGAAGTGAAAAGTTTTCAAATTAAAAAAACCAAGAAAGTCCAGTTGCCTTTTGAAAAGCACCTTTGGGACAGGTAAGCTTGCTTCTTTTCTTGGGCTTTCATGATGATTAGAGGATGTTTAGAGCAAGAAGTAAAGTATACTATTCACTTGAGCTCTACTTTTTATGTTACTAAGGACTTGGTTATTCAACAAGCCGGCCCGGACTGAGGGCGGGGGCGCGTCTTAGTTTTAAACGTCATGTGATGGGGTTTTAAATACTTTATTTGGTTGAATCAGGTTTAATAATTTTTTAATTCCTTTTAACTTTTGTATTGTGTGTTTTTTATGTGAGCCGCCCTGAGTCCTTCAGGAGATAGGGCGGCATATAAGTCCAATCAATCAATCAATCAATCAATAAATGTTCTTAAGCATCAGCACAAAAAAGCTACTTTTGTACCTTCCTTCTAAAATACTTTAAGTTTCATATGATGGTCTGGATCATATGAACTCATCCTGATAAGTTTGGATATCTTGCATGCCAGTTGCTGATAATAAAACTAAAAATGATAATTCAGAGGAATAGGACTGTGATTGGAGCTTCAGGAATCATCATAGCAATAAGGAGTAGAGCCATTTAGGGAACAACTTACCACAACTCACATTCTGATCTTGATATTGTAAAAAATCAAGTTACAAGTTTCCTTTCCTTGGAGGAGCGATGCATTTGAGGAAAAGCTGGCTGTGGGTCTGGGGAAATAAGGAAGCTGAGCACTGCATAAACAAGTAAAAATATAAAATAAATTAATGGGAAATTTTTCCATTATTTCTGATTCCCCCTGGCAAAAAGAAGATACTTGATTTCTGTTTATCTCTCTTTTTTCTGTGGTGCTGGATGTGTTGATTCAGCATCTTGGCGATCTGTTGACTATCTCCTGGGGCTTTTTGGGGGTGAGGGGACAGGGAAACCAAAAAGTAAAATGTGTGGATAAGTTAGAGTGAATTTCATTTTGAAGTGATCAAAGTAAGAAATAAGAGAAGTAAAGAAAAAGAAGCACTTCCAAAAGGGCCTATCTTTTGTTAATGCCATGGTCTCTCTTGGGAAAGTAAACCAACAATTGGCATGTATGAAAAATAATAGGAAAACAAACACAGAGTGTGAATGTAGAAATGATTCAGTAAAGTTTAACCTATGTCTGTCCAAAGGATTTCATGAAGGGAAGGTTTACAAGTGTACTGAAGTTCTTCACAGAAGTCAGTGGAAATTTAAAATGTGTGGATGTGAAAATGCTACAGGTAGTGTAAGGTGTGTTATTGTCAGGTGTCTTTCTTTTTGAACACTTGGAAATGTGTGTCTGGTAGCTAAGAGCTACTGTTTCAGGTTCTTACAAAGCTGAAATACAGAAATGGCATAACTAATCACACCTTTCCAATGTTCTTTATTACTGTATTGTTAAGTTATTTTTAATCTCTCTAAAATGCGATCAAGATTCAGAAGTCAGAATAAAATTGGCTGGAAAGAAGGTCTTCTTTAAAACAAAAAAACGAACAAAAAAACCCTAAAAATAATTGCAGCAAATAGAACGTTATGAAGCTGGAGGGTCACCAAATTCATTTAAACTTCCATTTTGTTTAAATTCTGAGTGAAATTGACATATGTGAGTTGTTGCTTAGCATTTGTCTTCTCTAAACCATTCAAACTTGAATATGTATAGTATATAATTTAACAAAGGAGAAAGTAAGTTTCAAAGAGACATAGATAACATAATAGGTAACATTCCTATAGTCACCTTTTCTTCTTGCCCTTTAGAATATTCTCTCTCTCCTTCTCCTCCTCCCTCTCCCCTTCTCCCTCTCCCTATTATTATTATTATTATTATTATTATTATTATTATTATTATTTAAATTACATTTATATGCCGCCCTTCTCCGAAGACTCAGGGCAGCTTACAATTTTGGGATACAACCCAGTGTGCTCAGCAATAGCCTTCCTTCCATTGTATATGCCTGCTTATTACTAAGCGGCATTTTTACAAAGTCAGCTTATTGCCCCCAACAATCTTGGGTCCTCAATTTACCTACCCCGAGAGGATGGAAGGCTGAGTCAACCTCGAGCCTGGTGGGATTCGAGCCTACAGTAATTGTAGGCAGCCTGAGCCACCAAGGCCCATATTTCAAAGTATTTTAAAGACCAGAGCGGTTGCAAAATCCAACCTTGAGGCTTCCATGCAATTTCAAGGCAGATACAAAAGAAGAACTAACCTATAATTCTGAAAGATCACTGCCTTCGCTTCAGCTTTCTGGAAGATCACTGTCTTCTCTTTGGCTTTCTCAACAAAGCTTTGTTTTATTGTTTCTCACACCTTTTCTGATGCTTCTTTTGTAACCTGTAAAACACACAACTTCTGGCCTTTTGGATGAATAGGATAGACTGGTATTTGAACATCACATTGCTCACAACATGCTTCCTTTGCATGCAACTTCCATTCCCATTTTCTTATTCCCCTTCCCTCAATGTAGTTTAGTCTAAAAGGCCTGGCTGGTCCCATCCTGGATAACAAGTCAGTCTCCTTCAAATCTTGGTGACCTTAAGGACCATCCTTGTAGTTCTAGCAATGACCTTTAAAAAATATTTTACATACAGAGTTGTACTGTTTCAGCCTCCCATAATAAAAACCAGAATGCTCTGTTTCACAAAGTTTAGGGCCATGGTCGGGGAGTTGTATTTGTTTGTGCCTCTGTGTGTGTTAAGGGATGCCTGCAGTTTTTGCTGGATTGGTAGCGGTTTGGTGTAATTGTGGTTTCTCTCATTTGGTTTGAGAGTAGAAGCAAAGTAAGACCAAGCTAACTCTTGAAGCTAACTCCTCTCCCTGGAATTTGTGTTGCCTACTAGTAAAAGGGATTATGCAACATAACCAACCACTTGTATTTAATATTTGGATTTCATAATGATCAGCCCATACATTCACATAAAGAGCCTCTTTGTTATCAAACTAGCCCAAAGGTCCTTGAAAAATGTCATGTCTAGCACAAGGTGAAGAGACTTCCTCCTGAGCATTAGAAGGGAAAATCCATTTTTTCTTCTTTTTTAACAAAAAGTCTGTTGCTTCTGTCAATGGTGTCTTGGCACTCTTGCACCTTCTAGAGCAGAGGTGTCAAACTCGATTTCATTGAGGGCCACATCAGGGTTGTGTTTGACCTCAGAGGCTGGGGTGGACATAGCCTGGGTGGGTGTGGCCAGCTCGATGTCACTCATGTCGGGGGCGCCTATGCTGGCTCGAGCGCTCTGTCAGCGAAAACAGGCTCCTGAGCTCTATTTTCTGCTGGGATGGCTTCCCACACCCTTTGCCAGCAAAAACTCAGCTCTCAGCCGGGACGGCCTCCTGCAACCCTCTGCCAGTGAAAACAAACCGTGTGTATCCCTCCCAAGCTCCATTTTCACTGGCTGAGGCACCGCAGGCCAGTCCTTTGCTGTTTCCAAGGTGGCCCCTTGGGCCATATCTAACTCCTCACAGGCTGGATTCGGCCCACGGGCCTTTAGTTTGACACCCCTGTTCTAGAGCATGGGGTTAGTCAATCAACCCAACTTCTTGGTTCACCAACCTGTCTCCCCATTGCCGAGGATTCAAATCAAGTGTTTGTTCTTTTTTCCTTTAGAAATATATGGGCTGTTTTGCCCATTCTGCTTTAACTGCAAACACACTCAGTGTTTAGAACTAAGAATACACAGAAAACGTACTCTTGTTGATATATGTTGCTCACTTGGCTTTTTCTCAAAACAGATGCATGATAACTGAATATTAGAAACAGAGCCCTGAGTGAAAGGCTTAGCTGAAATAAGTGGTTACAGGTAGTCCTTGACTTAAAACAGTTCATTTAGCGACCGTTCAAAGTTACTGACAAAAGTGACTTATGACCCTTTTTTCAGACTGATGAACGTTGGCACATTCCCGTTGTCACGTGATCAAAATTTGGGTGCTTGGCAATTGGTTCATACTTACGACAGTTGCAGTGGCCCCAGATCATGTGATTTGGGACCTTCTGACAAGCAAAGTCAGTGGGTAAGCCAGATTCATTTAACAACCGTGTTACTAATTTAATAACTGCTATGATTCTCTTCACAGCTGTGGCCAGAAACATGGTAAAACGGGGCAAGGCTCACTTAACAACTGTCTCACTTAGCCACAGAAATTTTGTGCTCAGTTGCGATCGTAGGCCGAGGACTATCTGTAATTGTGACTTCTGTTAGTTGTGCACCAATATCTTTTGTAAGGCAAGCAACTAGAGTGAAGAGTAGTGGGTCATTGGTGCCTAGGAAGTATAGCCCAGAGCCATACTAATTCTGGAGCTAAGCAAGCCTGGTTATGTTAGCAGCAGTCTGGATAAAAAAAATTGCTTGGCAAGCATATGTAAACTTGTCTGAGCTTTCCAAAGACAAGGCAGTGTCTGATTCTAATAAATACAGTAAATCCCTCTTCCAGAAACTCCCACCCCGCTCATGAAGTTCCCAGTGGCCCCCACCGCTCCTTTGACACCTCACCAACTTCCTTCTGCGAAAGGCAGCTAACCTTCCCATCATCCCTGACAGTCAGAGCTGACTTGGAGTCCCCAGCTTGTGTCTTACTCTTGCAAACAAGTCAGAAATGCAATCAAACAAGAGAAAGCAGATGAGACACATAGAGAGTCCCCCCCTCTTTCAAGAAGTTATGCGGAAGAAAAGACTGTAGGTCTTTATAGCCTTGTATAGTTGTAACATACGCATTCAGGCTCTTGACAAAAATGGTCAGGGTGTCAAATTGCCGGCCTGCGGGCTGGATGCGTCACAAGCAGGCCACGCCCAGCTCTGTGAAGGGAAAAAACGTCATGTGATGCCATGAGTTTGACACACGTGAAATAGGTGCTTAGAAGTGTGTGTGCTGGGGCTATTGGATCTGGACTGCAGACATCTGGAAAACTTACATGGCAGAGAAAAAGAAACAGAAAACTAACTCACTCTACTCTCTAGTGGTTACCTGGATTTTTGCAGTTCAGCTCTTGCAATCTATCTACCTACCTACCTACCTACCTACCTACCTATATAATTAAAGTAACTGGGTTCTTTACAGCTAAAAAACTATATGTACTATATGATTTTCCTGCAGTAGAGAAAAAGAAACAGAAAACTAACTCTTGCTACTTTAGTGGTTATCTGGATTTTTGCAGCTCAGGTCTGTCTGTCTGTCTGTCTGTCTATCTATCTATCTATCTATCTATCTATCTATCTATCTATCTAATTAGAGTGACTGTGTTGTTTACAGCAAAATAATAATAATACTTGCACTGTATGATTTTCCTGCATATCTTACCCTTCTGCTGGTTTTCCATTTGCTTCTCCCTCCTGTTCTCTCTGCCTGCGCGGCATGAAGTGAGCAAATCTTTAGTGCTCTTGAACTCTGCTTCCTTACCTCTCTACTTCCCACACGGCTGCCACCACATTTCTCACTGCTGTTTAGCGTGTTGCTTTCAAGTGAAGATTTTCAAACTGGGAGATTTGTGTGGGGAGAAAACAAAGGCAGTGTTCAAGGCAAGCAAGCAAGCAAGCTGTGCGTTCCCTTTACTGATGCGTGGAAACATCTGAAGGCTGCGTTTTTCCTTTACCCGATTTTTGAAAATCCCTTCCCACGACTTACATCCACCTGTTTTACCAATCAAAATAATACCTTCACGCTCAATTCTCTTTGAGCACTTACAGGTACACCACACTTAATGTATATCCTAAAGTCTTAATAGATGTTTCCAGATGGGGAGCTTTTAGCCCTGCCAATCAAAATGCATTAATGAAGGGTGTGTTTTTTTGCAAGATAGAAAAAAAAGATAAGCAGTGGGAACACACAAGGGAATTATATGGAAAAGATGATAACATGATAATAATCCTTCATACAAGGCAGGGTGGATAAACCAAAATTGTCTTGGAGATAAGAGTTGTAGGATATAATTCTTCCAGCTTAAACGATGATTTGTAGAATAATTGCCTTCAGTGGTAGGTGGACTTACCCACATTTCCTTACTCCGGTTCATGCAATAGTCATGTTCAGCACAGGTAAACCCAAAATGGGTTCAACATCAGGACAAGAATGGAATGAAGGACAAGAATAGAATGAAAAATTAATTGAAGTAGAATTTGATTCTGATTTTTCTTTTCTTTTCCTTTTTGGGTAGAATTTTTTTCTTTAAATGTTAAAGGAACTCATATATACATGACATACCGCCATCTCTACTTCTTGTTCCTTATTTAATCAAGTACCATTAACCAGTCATATCATGTACTGGACTTTTTTCAAATTATATCTCTAGTGTGAAAAAGATAGCAGCCAAGCTTTTTGGAGCATCCTTCTGACAAACACAATAAGCCCTCAAAAAGGACTTTTTGTTGCATTAAATGAGTTTTTAAATTCCAAGAAGCATGCATAACAGTTCTTAAATCCTGCTGTCACTGATTTTGCAATATAGGCTATTCCAACTCTCTATGAAATATTTTATTTACATTCTTTTTTTAATTGATAATTACTATTAATAATAGTAAATGTAGTTTGGTCTCTTTAAAAACCTTTTGCAATGTATCCAGAGCTTCCACAGTTTTAGAAACCGCTCATTAATGCATTTTGCAAAATCTGAAGTTAGCAAATGATTTAATGTGTGTATGTGTATATGTGTATGTATGTATGTATGTGTATATATATATATCCATTCGATTGTACTAATTTATTCTTTTTTGTAACATTTCAAAGGTTTTAAAGATACCATCTGATGTAATATTAATTCCAGATTAATCTGGAATCTGAACCCAGATTCTCCAAATCAAAATTATCCCAGCTATTTTTAAACAAGGATTACTTTACAACATCATATTGAACATAGTCTTGATTGTGTGGGTATCTTTTTAGTATCACACTATTAAAAGATGAATAAATGTGATAGTCTCAGACACTTGTACAGGGTAGTATTGACACAGATAGTGTTGGATCTCAATGATCCAACCGTACAGACACTCCAAGCCAGTGGCAGTATTTGGCAGAGAGAGACAACACCATGCACAGCTTTTTGGTACCTCTTCTGTGTCAAAGGGTCTCTTTCTTGCAGTGAGCAATAAGTCCTGGGATCTCGCTCCTCCCATATGTTTTTATTTATTGGTTTGTTTGTTTCTTAAATTTATTTGCCACCCATCTCACTGTGGGGCTACTCTGGATGACTTACAACAGTAAAACAGAACAGATGATAAAACAAAATGGAAACATAACAATAGCAAAGCAATGAAACAATTAAAACAGTAAAAGTACAATAATAAGTAAAAAGAAGGGCAGAAGGGGAGCAGGAAGCACAAGGGGGTGGTGGGATCAGTTAATTAGTCCAGTAGTCAACTCCCATGTGGTACTTCCCTTTGGATTCCCAGGCTAACCAGCAGAGCCAGTCTTCAGGGCCTTACGAAAGATAAAGGGTGGGAGAAACTTTACCCCAGGGGGCAGAATGCTCTAGAGGGCTACAGCAGAGACGGCTCTTGTGAATTCCTCAGCCGGAGTTCCTTGACCAACGAGATCCACAGTAGGCGTCCTTTGTTGGCATGAGTAAGGCAGGCTCATCTTTGCACAGTGATAAAAGGGCTATAGTTCCCCATCTCAGATTTAGCAGGACAAGACAGCTCATCAGATAACCTGGATCTGTGCCACAGAGGGCTTTAATTTTTTAATTTTTGCCAAGTTTTCACCAAGAAGCAAATGAGATCAGATTAGTCAACCTCTTCCTATTATTTCATATGAAGACTCGACTTACATTCGCAACGAATTACAACATAAATTCTGATCTGAATTGTGGCCGTGAGGCAAGGACTTTGATAAGCAGCTGTTTTGTTTGAGTGAGCAGAAAACTGTGGTGGGATTTGGAAGGGTTGTCTTGTCGTTCTTCTCAACTAGAGAAGCAGTTGCCTAGTTCCTGGAGTTAAGCTGATGACTCATCCCCTGTGTGTGATGCCCAGAAACTATAATGAAGAACTATTGTTCTTCAAGTGGTCATCTGTGCATTCACAGCTCCTCCCCTATGTTCCTTTCTTTAGATGCTTACTCATCAGTCTTGGGGAGCTGGGGGGAATGTTGGAACCCCATCTTGATGCATGTGCAGAGGGCCAGGCTTCCTTCCAAAAGTCTTTGCTGTAGAAGAAGAATCACAGTTAGAGGTAAGAAAACCTGTTCTTGTAGCACCAATGGAGAAAAGCAACAGTGGTGCCTTTATGAACTTAGGCAACTGCCACGAAAAATGTCCTGGAAGTAATGTAGCGTTGCTTAGGAAGAGAGTTGGTCATTCTAAGGAATGTTCTGCCATTTTGTCACAAGAGAGCCACAGAGAGATGGGTGGAGAAGAGTGGGGCTTTACTTGGTTGTATAAGACATTTTGTTCCTCTCGCTTTTCCATCTACTTCTTTGGAACCAAATTAACTGAGAGAGGTAAAAGCGGTTAATGCCATATACCCTCCGTCAAGTTTTTCTCAAGTTTCCTCCCATCTAGTATCCCTCATGTGCTGTTTAAGCTGCAATATACGTAGTGCCCGTCTTAGTTCCTTCACCATTTTGGATGCAGCCTGGCTATTGTGAGCAGATTATCCATCCTTGGCATTACTGTCCGTATCACCTTGCCATTCACCACAGCCACAATGTTCAGTTTTATCTAGCAAACCCAGTTAACAAAAGATTCTGAACATCTCCCATATTTAAGAAGGAGCTCTTCCTTAGCCATTTCATTGAGTGCCACGGCATGCCACAAAAGAGCAGCAGAGAGAACCCTGGCATTGTTAGCAGCAGTAGTTGGTAGTCTACTACAGGGGTCCCCAACCCCCAGGCCACAGCCCACTAGTGGGCCACAGCCTGTTCAGAAGTGGGCCACATAAGCGGCATGTGTACATGCACATAGCTGCAATTGCGTGAGTGGCGGTCACGTGCCTACTGCTCACATGGAACCATACCCCCCACACACCCCACCGGGCCATCAAGGGGGAAAGGTTGGGAACTATTTTATTATGTTATACTATATATGATTTTATAATATAATAAAATATGATTTTATTATATTATACTATATTAATTAATTAATTAATTAATTTTTTTAATTACATTTATATGCCGCCCTTCTCCGGAGACTCAGGGCGGCTTACAATTTTTGGGATACAACCCAGTGTGCTCAGCAATAGCCTTCATTCCATTGTATATGCCTGCTTATTACTAAGCGGCATTTTTACAAAGTCAGCTTATTGCCCCCAACAATCTTGGGTCCTCACTTTACCTACCCCGAGAGGATGGAAGGCTGAGTCAACCTTGAGCCTGGTGGGATTCGAGCCTACAGTAATTGTAGGCAGCTGGAACTTAAATGCAGGCAATTAACAGCCTGAGCCACCAAGGCCCTTGATTTTTGATTCTTTTTATTAGTTTTATTGTTTTAAATGTGGTTTTATATTCTGTAAGCTGCCTTGAGTCGCCATGGGCGAATAAGCGGCAATATAAATTCAATAAACAAATAAATAAATTACTGGTCTACTAGTACAAGGTAGTCCTTGACTCACAACTTTTTGTTTAATGTCAATTCAAAATTACAACAAATTCACCTAAATTCACACTTAATGGTCATCGTACTGTGTCCTCCCCACCACTCAATAGTCACATCATCGCAGTTCAGGTGCTTGGCAACAGGCTGACATTTACATCTGGTTGCAACATCCTGCAGTCACATGATTGTGATTTGCAACGTTCTGGCAAAAAAATAAATAACCCAGAAAAAAATGCGATTAGGAAAGCTGGATTCGCTTAACGACTGAGAATTTGCCCAAATTGCTACTTTCTGGCACTATACTTATAAAGAAACCCTCTGTTTACAATAAGGACTCTTCTGCTTAAGTTGCTTATTGAACTACATATAACAGCCTAGTTCCCTATCAATTAGCATGTAGTCTTACAGCATTTTTATATGTTCAAATAAAGAGTTTTTTTAAAAAAAGAAGGAAATTTATGATACCTTATTATGGGGAATGTTTTAATGCTGTATATGAGCCAAAGTAACCACTAATTGTTGGCTGTCATCTGCTTCTGCAGAGGAAATGCTAGCAGCATTACTATTGTGCTGCAGTAGTAAATAATCTTTGTTTCTCATATGGTAAATCCTAGAGTTTTCAGTAAAAGTATAGATATATAATTGCTCTATTTTTCTTAACAGATGGATTGGGCCAACATCCTGAGTATCTGTCGATACATTTTATGTATCTCCAAATTACAATCTGTGGGAAACATGTTGTAATTGCTTATCCCACCTTTATTACTTTATAAGTAATTCAAAGTGGAGAAAATACTTACCAGTCCTTCCTTGTCTTGTTTTTCTTTCTTAGAGGTGGATTGGGCTGAGAAAGAGTGACAAACTCAAGGTCATTTAGTTGGCTCTCATGCCTAAGGTGGGATTAAAACTCAGTCTCCTGGTTCCTAGGCCAGCACCTTAACATGTAATAATACTCCCTTTTTATGACTCTGTAACCTCTTAATTTGAGATAGTTGGGGCGACTGGACAGAGCTGAGCATTTATTGGCTGGATGCCCTTCCTGACACCATGCAGAAAGTTTGCAGCAGATATTTTTTCTCTGCATCCTAGGAGAGAGAAGCATCTACCTAGGATTGCGCTCACCACTCAGCTTAACCTTAATGTGTAATAATATATATATAGCGTAATTAATACAATATAGCATATAATAGGAATGCGGTGGCTCAGGTGCTAAGACGCTGAGCTTGTCGATCAGAAAGGTCGGCAGTTCAGTGGTTCGAATCCCTAGCACCGCGTAATGGAGTGAGCTCCTGTTACTTGTCCCAGCTTCTGCCAGCCTAGCAGTTCGAAAGCATGTAAAAATGCAAGTAGAAAAATAGGGACCACTTTGATAATTTTATACATACATACATACATACATACATACATACACACACACACACACACACACACACACATATATGTTTTCTTATGTTTTCGCGGGTATTTATATGTATGGTATTTAGGTTTCTTTGCGTATTTTCCCATGTAATAGTTGTGCTTTTATAGCCATAAAAGCACAACTATTACATGGGAAAATACCCAAAGAAACCTAAATAACATACATACATACATACATACATACATACATCATAATTAATATAATATAGCATATAATAGTAATTTATATAGCACCTGAATTGTCAGAAGTCAGGCAGCACATTATGGTTCATCACATAGTCAGCCAGATGTTTAGACTGGATTTGGCATTTTGATCCACCTATCAAGTTTTTCCCAAGGACCCGGGATAAGCAGATGTTATCATTTGTTGTGTTAAAGTATCATCTTTATGCAAATTGTCACAAGTAAAGCTGTCTTTTGCAAATGACTGATTGTGATTTTGCCAATGCTCAAGGCATTCATTACTATTATTATTATATACACAACAGTGTGAAATCACAGCTATTAACTCTTTAGCTGATGTTGGCTTTCGCATGCATTGAGTTATTCCCAACAACCTAGAATGCCATAAGATATCAGCATAGCATATGTGTGGCCTTTTGTAATTGAAAAATGGAGAGTGCCATCCAAGATTTCATGATCCGGCACCCAGTGTGCCAATAACCATTAGGACCACCATGGCCAATTTATGCCATAACCTTTCCACTTCGATTTTTATACCTTAATATTATTATTATATATCTTGGTACAATGACTAATAAAGATTGAAAAACAAATGGAAAAAAAAATTAAGATACATAAATGCAGGTAGAAAGATACTGGGTAGTATGTGTCCTTTTGCCAGGAATGAATTATTTGTTAAAAGTAGTGAACATGAATGCATGTATAATAGAAGAAGAAGAAGAGGTCAAAAATGAATGGAGTAAATACAAAAGTGAGAGACAATGTAGAAGAGGAACCGGCTGCTTGTATAGAGAGAATGGATGTGGATTCACAAATGATGAATGGGTTGAGGAGAACGGAAAGCCCAAATGTAATTCTGTAGAGTTTATAGGATCCTGAGAAAGAACAAGGTGTGATGTTTTAAGAACAAAAGGTAATGTATGAAGCAGCAAATGATTGTGGTGCAAGCAAGGATAGGAAGGTATGAAAAAAATACCACAAACGGTATTTATATAAATTAGTTCTAATTTTTTTTTTAATTACATTTATATGCCACCCTTCTCCTGAGACTCAGGGCGGCTTACAATTTTTGGAGCACAACCCAATGCGCTCAGCAATATTATTTGTCATTTTATTTTCTCTTCTAACGTTTTAAAATTTGGTTGGCTTGCTGTTTCTTACTCCCTTTCTGCACTTTGCATATCACTGTTCCTCGGGTGTAGCGTTAAGGCCATCTATGAATGGAACTGAGCCAGCAGCTCACTATTGAGAATGTGTCTGTTTGTTCTAACACTCTTCAGCTGGTCCAGCAAACCTTCTAAAGACTCAAGACTTCTCCTTCCAACAGAATGTAGAAAAAGAAATTTAAACGTCCTCGTGGTTACCTTCTCTGTCTCCTCACTGACACGAAGTGCAGCCTTCATATTCAACACACATAGGCACTTCTCTTCCTTCTTTGACTTCCCTTCTTGCTCAGATTTGGGGATGACAATACAGGGTGGCTTAATCGGGCTCAGCGCTTTCCATTTATATTGGAGGAGCTTGGCTCTCTTTATTTCTGGTGGTTGGAAAAACAGACCCACAGGCACGAGATAGGAGAGCTGCACCATGGGTTTGAGAGCTTTGAGCCAGTGGTGCATTTCAAATATTTTTACCACCGGTTCGGTGGGCGTGGCTTGGCGGGCGCTCTTTGCACGCGTGCGCACACCAAATGCGCACTCTGCGCAGGCGCAGAGGCTTTCTGGCTCACCTCCTGCAAGCCTGCACTCTGTTGCTTCAGCAGCAGCCGCATGACAATCTGCTTGCCACACAAAGCAGCTGCACTTCAAAAGCAGGACATAAAGGTTAGTATGGGAGCCTGAGCGGGCGGGTGAGCCCAACAGCAAAGTGTCGGAGAGAACCAGTTCAGTCTCCTCTGCTCATTGGCACTACCGGCTCGGCAGAATCAGGCCGAACTGGTAGAATACCACCATTGCTTTGAGCAATCCACCTGCCAAATGGCCCCTGTTCTGCTTGTTTTAGGAAAGAAAGGAAGGTGAAGGACTGCCACTCTGATATGTAACCTCTGCCAAAAGATGAAGTTGTGGTCAGCAAAGCTTATTTTCTCGGGATTATTATCCTGCCTGCTCTAGACTTCTCCTTTCTCAGATTGTTCTATTGTTTATACCTATTGGTATAAATTAATCCTTCCTCCTCTATCCTCTAATTCATGGTATGTATTATTAAAAGGGCACTTTTTTTTAATCATTTAAGATGCCTTATCCTATTCTAGCGAAGTCTGTTAAACACACATTCTTTGGAGGGCTGAAAATATCCTGACACCAAACTGTAGGCATCAATGTGGAAGGGTATGCTTACTAATTATAGACTAGTTTCAGCGGAGAAAGAATTTCCTGGCTCTCTCTAGTAGTGTTGGGATCATGGGATTCCTAAGCAGAGGACACAATTGATGTCACTGCTGTTTTGAAGCCATAATTCAGCTGAACCCTTGGCTCTGTTCCATAGTCTGTTTGATTTCTCCCATGGCTTGCTTATCCAAGACCCAAAAGACATGTTGAGAAGGTAGATGAGCATCGTGATGAGCGGTGAACTTCAACTCTGGAAGCCTAGATTTTAACTCTCTACTGAATCTTGGCATTCACTGGTTATTCTTGCCTGCCTTAGCCCGGAGAGCAAATTTAAGAAAAATAGAAAGGAAGGAAGTCTTTTTTTTTAAATTCACATTTATATGCTGCCCTTCTCCAGAGACTCAGGGCGGCTTACAATCTTTGGAGCACAACCCAATGTGCTCAGCAATAGCCTTCATTCCATTGTATATGCCTGCTTATTACTAAGCGGCATTTTTACAAAGTCAGCTTATTGCCCCCAACAATCTTGGGTCCTCACTTTACCTACCCCGAGAGGATGGAAGGCTGAGTCAACCTTGAGCCTGGTGGGATTCGAGCCTGCACTAATTGCAGGCAGCTGGAGCTAAGTGCTAGGTGTTTAACAGCCTGCACCACCAAGGCTCTTTTGATACTTGAATGTGTTTTAAAGCAAGTTTTTTTTGCTATTTGGAGCCGTATCTGCTACCTTTTTCTCTGATAATACTTCACCTGATTAATAATAATATTAGTTCACTGTTATGACCTATTATTACATTTTATTCAGAAGGATGCTTTACTTTCTTTCCTATAAAATTAAAGCACAGCATTTATTTGCCTTAAATTGACTTGGAAAGGCTTTTAACAAGCTCTTCGTTTTCTTCAGTATATCCAGAACAAGGGAAATGTTTACAAGGGGAAGGATTTCAAGGAGACTGGCCCAGACCCAAGTCTTTTGAGACTAATCTGCAGTTCACATATGAAGATACTAAATCGAAACCTGTTTTTATACAGCTTTGCTACTGTTCCAAAACAGAGCAAGCACTTGTGAGTTTTAGATAGAGAGTTGTTGGTCCAGGATCTTTGCGTGAAGTGCTCTTGGCGATAAGATTCATCCCTTGAGAGCAAAATGAGGTTGGGTGCCTTATGGATTGTTAGAAATGCTTTAGTGTGGGCTGTGGTATAATTTCAGAAATGTAGAAAACGCCATTCCAAATTAAAATAGAAATGGTTCTTTCATGACTCATAAAATGTAATGCACAGGATGCTATTGTGCATATGTAAAATGAGGCCCGTGGTGCAGTTTTGTACTGGACCTCTAAATGATACTTGAACCTCTGACTTTAAACACCTAATAGCAACACATACAAAGCATGAACATATATAAGAAGATTTCAGAGAAACAATAAAGAATTGAAAAATCATCAGAACTGAAAGAACATTGACAGCTGCAGGTATTAAGTAGATTAGTTAGATAAAATAATTTTGTCTCTTTCTAAAGGCATTTAAGTAGAACTTAGGACAGAGCAGAGATAATTTGGAAAAGATAATTGGGTGGTTGAAGGAGGGTAAGCAGCTGTTGTTTGTAATTGTTTAAAGCAGCCATATCTTCCTAGAAATCATGTGACTGTTTTGCACTGCCTCATGATCCCAGGAAAAGTTGCAGTTGCTTTCAAGAGTTGCAGCCATGCGCTTAATTCACAACTCCATTGAATGGTACTAGCAGATGCTACTTTCCCAGATTTTTCTGGGAAAGGCATTTGGGGTGATGGCACATTGGTTAGAATGCAGTATTGCAGCTAACTGCCCATAGCCAGGAGTTCAATCGTGACTGGCTCAAGGTTGACTTAGCCTTCCATCTTTCTGAGGTTGGTAGAATGAGGACCCAGATTATTTGGGGCAATATGGTGACTCTAAACCGCTTAGAGAGTGCTGGAAAAACACTATTGAGCAGTATATAAGTCTAAATGCTATTGCTGGTTGGCATGCTGAATTGAAATAGTGCTTCCTTTTCCCTCTGCCTGTCTTAGATATTTTGCTGGGAGCACATATTGTGTGTTAGAAAACCCAAGCATTTTGTGTGAACCTCCCACTAAGTCCACGCTCACTTAGTTCCAATAGTTTTGCTCTCAGATTCATAACAAGGCCAATTGAGTTCTTCGATTTATAAACTCTCACTTCTAAACAGGGGTTTTACATATGCTGATTAAATGTTTCCATAAAAATTAGCAAAAGTTGAAAGAAACATTGCACAAGAGCAGGGCAACATTTCAGGATGAAGCTGAAAAAAAGCATTAGCTAAAAACACGAGCAGGTTTAAAACTGATGGTATTTGCAGATTTGTGGGGAGGGACACAGCCGAATATTGAGTTGTATACTGTTGAATGCATACTGAATATAAGAAGCGTGCCTTTTGTGGTAGAAATTTTCATTTTTATTATAGGTAGTCTCGACTTACAACCATAATTGGGACTAGAATTTCTGTTGTTAAGCAAGGCAGTTATTAAGTGAGTCACATGAATTTATGATTTTTTTGCCACAGTTGTTAAGCAAGTTACTGTAGTTGTTATGTAGATCATTGCACTTGTTAAATGAATCATACCATCATTAAAGGAATCCGGCTTCCCACATTAACTTGGTCTGTTGGAGGCCAGCTGGGAAATTCATAAATGGCGATCACATGACCCCATGATGTTGCACCCATCATAAATACATGCAGGTTGCCAAGCACCCAAATTTTGATCACATGACCAGGGAGATGCTGTGACAGTCATACATGCATACGTCACTTTTTTCTTTCTCAGTGCCACTGTAACTTTGGTCACTAAACAAATGGTTATAAGTCAGGGATTACCTGTGTTCCCTTTTCATCTGGAAATGGAAACTGAAGTGTTTTAAGTTATATAGCAGTTTTACATATCCTACATGAGTCTATTAATTCCAGGATTAAATTTTGGCAATTTAATTTTCTTTGTCTCTATTTTAAGGGAAGAAATTTAAATGAGACAGCTACCCAAGGGAAGGAAGCAATATATTACACTGTGATTTAAACTTATGGCCCATTAAAATCTCTACATGACCTTGCTTTACCCTATGCTTGCACAATAAATAAATTAGAGAAACCAGCTTAAAGACCTGTGTTTTGCTTGTGTGGATGCCATTTAATTTATACCCCTTGTACTATAAAGACTAAGAAGTGTGACCTAAAACTTTCAAAAGATAGCATTCTTGTCCCAAATATCAAGGCATGTTTTATGGTGCTGTACAATTAATTTTAGTGTTACGTCTAGTTGAGCAGAGACAAACTACGTAGTAGCATTTGGAACCCACAATTGACATTCATAGTGCTTATGAGCAGAGGGAGCTATCTGAAGAACACCTGAAAGACTTCATTATGGGGCATCCCCCTAAAACAGGGGCGTCAAACTCACAGTGTCATGTGACATATCGGGACTTTTTTTCCCCTTCGCTAAACCGGGGCGGGGCCAGCACATGACGTATCCGACCTGCGGGCCGCGAGTTTGAAACCCCTGCTCTAAGATCCTATGTATTTGAATTGTTAGAATCCGAGAAGTGTCCCATTCAAACATTATTATTTCTTTTGTCTTTCATTTTATTGTTTTGTTCTTCTATTATTCTTTCTGTAACAGTAGTTAATTAAAAAAACATTCTTACCAAGAATTAGATAGAGCCAGTTGGCACAAGTCTACCTTAATGAATTAAACAATGCTGTAATTATGCCTAACAGTTTTTCCTACAAGCAAATAATATGGTTTGTTCAAACAGATTCTGGGTTATTTCTCTCAGGACAAGCCCCAAAAAGAAGCCACAATCCACCTATAGTTTATTACCCACTCCCTGAATGAATGAAGCACAGACTAGCAAGCTCTTCATTCATCAGTGACCTTAATAGAGTCATGCAAATCACTTCAGAGGGTTTTTTTTCCTTTTGGTAATTTTACAAATTGGTTAAATAGCATAAACTTAGCTTGTAGCAATTAGACATCTCTCCATTACTTCAGATTGTAATTTATATTTCCTCCTTTTATTTTCCACTTTTTTTGCTTCAAACAAAAGTCCTTTTTGTTCGTGGTTAAATTGATTTGACTAAATTTGACTTTAAGCTTATAGTTCTAATCCAAAGGATGCAATACAAAGTTTCTAAATATCTTTCTCTTTTTGGAAGTAGAATGTTGTGGTAGTTTTGATCAGCACATGTAGCCTCCCACTTTAATTATATCTGTATTCCCATATGCAGGTAGTCCTCGACTTACAACAGTTCATTTAGTGACTGTTCAAAGTTGCAACATCACTGAAAAAAGTGATCATTTTTCACACTTAACAACGATTGTAGCATCCCCATGGTCTCACCATTTACATTCGGATGCTTGACTGACTCATATTTATGACAGCTGCAGTGTGCAGGAGTCATGTCATCGCCTTTTGTGACCTTCTGACAAGCAGAGTCAATGGGGAAGCCAGATTCACTTAACCATGTTACTCATTTAACAACTGCAGTGATTCACTTAACAAATGTGGCAAGAAAAATCTTAACCAATTTCTCACTTAACATGAATTTGGGGCTCCATCAGTGGTGGGTTTCAAAGAAGGTTACCACCGGTTCATTGGGCGTGGTGTGGTGGGTGCGCTTTGTGCACGCGCACACACTCTTTCCGCGTGTGTGCCAAATACGCACTTTGTGCAGGCGCAGAGGCTTTCTGACTCCACCTCCTCCAAGCCTGCACTCTCTCTGTCGCTTCAGCAGCTGACATGTGGCAATCTGCTGTACCGTGCAAAGTAGCTGCTGTTCAAAAGCAGGGAATAAAGGTCAGTATGGGAGCCCGGGCGGGCAGGTGGGCCCAACAGCAAATCCTTAGAGAGAACCGGTTCGGTCTCCAGTGAACTTCGGCGCTACCGGTATGCTAGAATAGCACCACTGGGCTCAATAGTGGTCATAAGTTGAAGGCTACCTGTATAGCACAAATTTTATAAATAAAATTTATTTGCTTGCTGATAACGCGTAGTCCTTTTTCTTTCCTCATTGGGGTAAAATCTGCAAAAGGATATGTTTCATAATGGGATATTCCCTTTAGTGAATCTGGAATGAGACAGATGTTTTCCCTGTTGCAGGCAGAAGCTCCTTCATTTTCAACCTTCATACAGTATTTTCCATACGTGCTTAGTATTCCATACAGTTAATCCTTAACTTGCAGCCACAGTTAGACCAGAATTTCCATTGCTAAGCAAAGCAGTTGTGAAGGGAGCCGTGCACAATTTTGTGACCTTTTTTGACACAGTTGTTAAGTGAATCACGGCAGTTGTTAATTGAATTACGCAGTTATTAAGCAAATGCAGTTTCTCCCCTTGACATTGTTTGTCAGACGTTAGCTGGGAAGGTTCAAATAGGAATCACGTGACCCCAGGATGCTGCAACCAGTGGTGGCATTTGACCAGTTCTGCCCGGTTCTGGAGAAGCGGTAGGAACGATAAGCAGCGGAGACCGAATTGGTTCTCTCTGCTGCTCTGCTATTGGGCCCGCCCGCCCCCCCGGGCTCCCATACTCACCTTTATCCACTGAATTTGAAGCGCAGCTGCTTTGCGCGGCACAGAATAGTGCTGCGCGGCAGCTGCTGAAGTGACTGGGATCGGGCAGGCTTTCAGGAGACGAATTAGAACGCCTCTGCACCTGCGCAAAGTGCGCATTTGGTGCACGTGTGCACGCAAAGTGTTTGCACGTGCGCAAAGCACGCCCACCAAGCCACGCCCACCGAACCAGTGGCAACAATATTTGAATCCCACCACTGGCTGCAATCATCATAAATAAAATGCCAAATGCTCAAACTTTGATCATGTGATTGTGATGGTTTTATTAACATGCACAGGTTGCAAGTCACTTTTCCACTGCTGTTGTAACTTCTAATGGTCACTTAATGAATAGTTGTAAGTCAAGGACTAACTGTAAAGTTAAGGCTCCCAAATCTTCACTGCCAGAATTGATCTGATCATTCAAGTGGCAACAAAGATACAGAAAACACTGGAAAAACTCCCTAACTCTTTCCTTCCATCAAATGATCACCCTCATTTTTTGCAGCCCAGATCCAATATTCCTAAAAGAAAAGGTAGATGTGCATACTTTAAAAAAAAAGAAGAATTATATTATGCGCACTTGGATCTTCCGTTTGGTTGCAATTAGACTTACTTTTTTTTAAAAAAAGGAGGCAACCGAAGAAAATTCTAATTTCCACCTGAAAGCTAAGTTATGAGGCAGTATTCTATATGCTGTAGGTTCTCCGCTGTGCCTGGTACAATTTTCAGGGTAAGACCAGTAACTTCAGCCCAAAAATAAACTTGCAACAAATAATGTTTATACTACCGTAGCATCACACAGTTCACAATGTGACTGCAATACTCTTTAGTATTTCAGTAGGTGGCAGCACTTGGCTGATCTTATCTATGTTTTGAAGCTAAGCCAGATTGGACTTGGTTAGCATGTGGACTATTTAGAAAATCCCAGGGCTTTAGGCTGGATTGAAAGTTGAAAGAACATCTCAACAGAAGGCAATGATAAACCTTTTTTTTTACTGCTGCCAAGAACACTCTACGCCACAACCATGAGGCAAACTCAACTTGAAAGAGGCTGTATCTTTTTGATTTGCCCTAATTGAAGCTTCCAGATCCACTTCAAGAACACTTTCATTTTTAATACCCTGAAATAGGCTATGTTGTTTTTTATAATGTGGATAATAAATATGGACACCTATACAGCTGGCTCATGAGTTGAAATTGATATAATTCACTGTGTGCTACACCTCATGTTACATACCTTAGTTTACATTTAAAAGTATGTTTAAGCACCTTTTGGGACCCAGACTACCCAAGCAGCAAATGAATACAATAAACCCATAATGTTGATTGTCAACTATGTTAAAACAATAATTCAACCAATAAAAACCAACTTTCCAAGAACCAATTGGGGGGGGGGAATTAGAGCAGCATTGATCTAGTGTTGCAGTTAAATTACAAACTCAGTTCCTTCTTTACCCTCCTTTCCTTCTCTCCCCTTTTTGATATTAATGTTAAATAGTTGTTTACTTTCCCTTTCAGATTCTTCCTACTCAGAACCTCCAGATGTCCAGCAACAACTGAACCACTATCAGTCCGCAGCCTTGGCAAGGAATAACAACAACATTAGCCCCGTCCCACTTTCTGGAGGAGACCAGAAAGCCGAAGCCATCCTTAACTGTGAATTTTGTGAATTCACCTCGGGTTACATACAGAGCATTCGGCGTCATTATCGTGACAAGCACGGAGGGAAGAAGTTGTTCAAGTGCAAAGACTGTTCATTTTACACAGGCTTTAAGTAAGTTGCTACACTGGGGAGTTAAGGGGTTGTTCTGTTGCCAATTAAGCAGCTGTTCATTTAATCCTGGCCATTTGTAATGGTCTGTTGGAATGACCTTGGGAGATAGAAGGAAGAACTGCAATCTAGACAAACAGTCTGATAAGTGAGTCCAAAGAAGAGATAGGTGGGAGAAGGCATCTCAGAAGGGACCTTCCCTAGTCTTCAGGAGAGTAAAAGTAAGAGAGGGGAAGAGAGATTTTCAGACTTGCAAAAATTCTTTTACTCTAACCTTAAAATAAAGTTAGTGTTAGTGCTCAGTGTTGGTGCTTCTTGTCTGAACTACTTGAAAGGCTGACACAACTTCTGTCAGTAGACCTGCGTTCCCTTATATTTCTGTATTGTGACTTCAGCTTCCATATCTTGATGTTTATGTCCCATTTACAAAATGAGGGGGGCGGAGACGCTTCTTGTACTAAATACTGCAAACACACACACTTTTTTTATTAGCAGTACTAAGGTGTAACGTGCTTGTAGTCCTTGTTGTGGAAAAGTAGAATATTTGCTTTATTGTGCAACCCAATAAATATCAGCTCAGAAGGCTATTACATTGGATTCATTCCTAGATCAGTGATTACGGGATTGCAGTTTTAGAGTCTGAGATTAGACAGTAGAAAAGAGTAAGAGAATTGTAATCCACATTGCTAGAAATACCTACAAAAAATTGAACACTTAATCCAATAGACTACATATGCTTAGAATTACAACTTCACTCTTTTCCATGTGAAGTGTGGGAAGCAATAAGCTACTTTCTCCTGAAATCCACTTTGTCATTGAGGGAGGCTGATCCTATAAGGGCTCTTTAACCCCCACCCCCACAAAAAACCATTCAAAATGTCTTTAATTCGTTGTGGTTTTTATTTAGGGTCCTTGGGATGGTTCTGTCTGTAATGCAGGAACCCAATCCAGTGGGCAGCACAAGCTGCAAATCCACAAGATTATGGATAATCTCTGTCAGCTAAAATATGCATAGGACAGAAAAAGTGTGTAAACCTATTGGTGTATGAAGTATGCACACTTCCACCAACAGCTGCATAGGTTAGTCCTCCTGTGGTCCTCACTCTAACATGGTCTTCACTCTGCAACACAAAGAATGCAGTTGTGTCATGTAGAAATAGCCTAGGCCACGGGTGTCAGATTCACCATGTCACGTGGCCGTCACGTGACATATTGTGATGTTTTTCCCTTCGCAGAGCTGAGGTGGGCGTGGCCTGCGCATGACGCATCTGGACTGTGGGCCGCCAGTTTGACAACCCTGACCTAGGCGCTGCCTGTGCTGCATTTGTATATTTGCAGCTTCAGTAAATTTATGTGTGCTGAGGCTGGGAGGGACTCTGTGAACACAGCTCTTCCAACAGCGCCTTTGCCTTATCTCTTTAGTTAAAGTTGACATTTGCCCTGAAGGGAGAAGAATTTAGAAACCTGCCTAGGGGAATATAATAGTGAGTTCTTATTGACTCTCTGTAGGGTTCTGCAGTCAGCAAAATCTTCCTTTTCTTAAGTTTTGAATTCCCTAAAGTTGGTTTTAATGCTTTTCAAAAGAAACTTCACAAACGGTTCCTGGAGTTTTTGGATAAAACTGTGAAAATGGAGTTGCACTCGGCTAGGTGTATGTCCTTGAGAAGAAATGATATAAATTATATGAACCTGCAGTTACCCTGCATGAATAGATCCTAGTTCATATACAGTCTGCATACAATTTGGGTAACCTCTACTTTGCAAACAAAATTTGGTGCATCCCAATATTTTTTGTGCGTAAACACATGTTGACAACCATGTGAGGTACGTACAGGTATCTCAAATCAGGGAATATGGACTTCCCATTCTACTTGGATGGATGGATCGATATTATGGGTTAATGGATAAGTTTTCTATTTTGAGATGAATTCCTTTATTTTCCTTGAAATGCTTCTCTGTGGCTATACTGTAGGATGTTCCACCCTGTTGCCTTTGGAATACATGCTGGTTATCTATACTTTTGCTTTAAATACATTTGCGACTGGCACCAATGTAACATTGATCTATTGAGTATAGTTAGTCCTTAACAACAGTTCATTTAGTGATGGTTCAACATTACAACGGCACTGAAAAGTGTGACTTATGACCATTTTTCACAGTTACCACCTTTGCAGCATTCCCATGAGCATGGGATCAAAATTCAGCTTGGCAACTGATTCACATTTATGACGGTTGCTGTGTCCCAAGGTCCTGTGATCCCCTTTTTCTGACAAGCAAACTCAATGGGGAAGCCAGATTCACTGAACATCCGGGTTACTAACTTACCAACTGGAGTGATTTACTTAACAACTGTGGCAAGAGAAGTCATAAAATGTGGCAAAACTCACTTCAATGTCTCACTTAACAACAGAAATTTGGGGCTCAATTGTAAGTTAAGGACTACCTGTATTCAAATATTCATTAATATAATTCTAATTAGGTTTAATCTGTATTGATATTGGTTAACGTAACATTTAATTCTACCTTAAAAAAACGAGAGCAAAGAGATTTGTACAAAGATAAAGTGAAAAATGAGGCTGAGTTCATTCATCAAGTAAGCTATGGTTTGCAGTCACTGTGGTTTGATGAATAAACAAAAAGCTAATTTTACTAAGCCATAAGCAGGGGTGGGATTCTACCAGTTCGCACCTATTCGCTAGAACCGGTTGTTAACATTCTAAGCAGTTGGGAGAACCGGTTGTTAGAAGAAATTACTGGCCTAATCCTGTAAGGAAGGCAGGAAGGAAACATTCTGGTGTTGCTTACAGAAACTGCTTCTCCGTTAACCCTTATTACATTCTTGGCAGGACTAGACTTCCTGTCTCAGGAACGTCTCTGGAGTTTTTTTCCCCTCCTTTGCTGGTACTTTGCTTGCGTGGAGTGACCATTCAAAGTTACAATGGCACTAAAAAAGTGACTTACGACCATTTTTCACACTTACAACTGTTGCAGCATCCCCACAGTTATGAGAGGCCAGGCGAGGAGATGCGTGCCTCGATGTGAGTGATATTGAGTTGGCCACGCCCACCAACTAAGCCACGCCCACATAACAGGTTGTTAAAAAATTTGAATCCCACCCCTGGCCATAAGCCATGGTTTCCAACATAATGTCTGAGTTGACACAAGCCATTACAGTTTAACATGAGTCAGACCTAGCTTTCATTTGTATCAATTCCTGGGAATACTAAAACCCATTGCTCCTTAAGTCGAAGAAATTTGTCTTGACAAATGTGTACAGCATGCCTGTAAATGTTGACATCTGTAGCTTCTGTCACAAAAAAATATTATTCAAAGTGTTAAGGTTCTCTCCACTTATATCTGAGCCTGTGTACTACTCTTTGATTTTGTAGATCTGCTTTTACTATGCATGTGGAAGCTGGGCATTCAGCAGTTCCCGAGGAAGGACCCAAAGATCTCCGTTGTCCTCTCTGTCTCTACCACACCAAATATAAACGGAACATGATCGACCATATTGTCCTTCATAGAGGTAAAGAACTTTACAAGAATGTATCACTGATCCTCCCAAGGTCTCTGTGCGTGGCTCCTCATTACTCAACTGGAAAACATGGTGCCTGGGAGAATACAAGAATTGCAACATCCATGATCACTTGCCAATTTTCACCATCCCGATAATATAGGGACGGCATACACATGTGGCTTAAAGCTCTCTCTCTTTTTTTTAATGCTCTAGATCAGAGAGGGGGAACGATGGCTCCTTTATGATTTGTGGACCTCAGCTCCCAGAATTCCTGAGGCAGCCATACTGGCTCAGGAATTCTGGGAGTTGAAGTCCACAAGTCATAAAAGGGCCACCGTTCCCCACCCCTGCTCTAGATCATCCTCTGACTACCATGGCTGGCAACCATTCTGAGACAGGAATCACAGGAAAACATAATTCGAAAAAAAAAAACCTAAGAAAGTTTAATCAGAATAGAGCTGGAAGTGACCATGGAGGACCTCTAGTCCAATCCCCTGCTCAAGCAGGAAACCATTTCATAGCCACGCTCATTCCAGACAAGTCTCTTCTTAAAAACCTCCATGATGAAGCACCCACAACGTCTGACGACAAGCCGTTCCACTGGTCAATTGTCCTCACTGTTAGGAAGTTTCTCCTTAATTCCAGATTGCTTCTCTCCCTGATTAGTTTCCATCCACTGTGTCTTGACCAGACCTCTGGTGCTTCGGAAAATAAGTTGACCTCCTCCACTTTGTGGCAACCTCTCAAATACTGGAATACTGCTTGTTCATGTGATATATAGAAATACCCCTTGTTGTAGTTAGCTGGAAGCAGGTGCAGACAGCTGAGGAGAGCGAGGACTCAGATGAGGGGCCAGGACCATTAGGGAATGGACTGCTGCCTTCAGAGATTGTGGGGGCTGGCAGCAGTGATGAGGAGGTTCCCGAGGAGCCTGTGCCAAGTGCGTGTGCGCGCAGGATTGCTCATAGGAAAGAGCAGTTACAACAGCACAGGCGACTCAGGAGTAAGGCTGCAAGGTAATGGCCCCTCCTTCAAGAAGATAAAAGCCAGCTGTGAAATTAACCTTCTTTGCAGAAGCAAAGAAGTTTTGAACTCAGCCTAGTGGATATTACAGTTGGTATTTGAAGACTCTTGTAAACTATTTCTTATCTGTTGTTTTTTGTCAGACTGGAAAAAAAACCTGGCAAGGCTCTTTCTTGTCGGAGCTAATTAGTTGGAAGCAGCCTTTTATCTGTGAAGAAACAGGATTCTTAGCTGAAACTTAAACAGATTTGCCGCCTTTGTCTTGTGTTTGCTTTCTTGGAACCAGGTTTGGGTCAGAACACCCCTGGTCTTTTTCTCCAGAATAGCTTACCCCAAATCCTACAACTGTTCTTCTTACGTTTTAATCTCCAGACCTTTAATCATCTTAAGTTGCTCTTCTTTGACCTTTTTCCAAAGTCTCAACATCTTTTTTGTAATGTGGTGACTAAAACTGGATGCAGTATTCCAGGTGTGGCCTTAAAAGCGGTTAAGCTTCCAAAAACTCTCATTGAAAGTCTTGAAATGAAAGAAGGCCCTGGCCTGTCCATTGTGGCTACCAGCCTTCAAAAGGCTGCTTGTTCATGTGATATATATGCCATTCTTGTATTCTCCTAGGCACCAAGGAGTGTGCTGATTTGCTGCCATCCGCAACTCAATGCTTTCCTCATTTGCACTCACGATGAAGACTGTCATTACAAGCTCTGTAGATGTGTGCCTATGATAAAAATGCTCATGGGTCCTGTTTCCATATATCACCTTGGGCCTAGAATGTCTTTCTATGCCTGGCATCCGATCTTACCTAGTCTTTACAATGTTGGAAGCATTTAGCCCACTGAAAAAGCAAAATAATATCTGATTCTCTTGGCTGCAGATTTATATGCTCTGAAAAGACAGCTGCTTAGAGTCCTCTTGGCTGGGAACCTTGCCCATAGTTATCAGCCTTGATGCTTTGAGATGGTCTGTTGGCTATCGAAACCACATACCCATGTGTTGGGGTGGAATTCTGCCTTATTGCACGCTGAGTAGCGTTCCTCAGCAGGGTAGTGGCAACGAAGCAATGAGTAGCATGTGCCATCTCTCCGGGAGGAGATATTTTCCTTTCTTGTGTTTGTGTCGCAACTTACACGGTGGCTTGCCACTTCTTTGTAAGCTTCTGTTGCTTCTGAGAATTTGAACGGGGGAGGCAGAAAAGCCAGAGCTGCTTCTGTAGTCATTGTCTCTGAAAGTAGTGGAAGAGCAGATTAATGACTTTCACAGTTGCCCTTTTGATAGCATCCCAAAAAGGGGGAATATCTTTGGTGTTCAGATCCATCTAACAGAATCCTGAAGCTGAAGTGAAGAAAACCGTTGCTGTCACAGTTGAGCTTTAGATCTATGGGAGTTACAGGGCCATATAGCCTGATCCTATTGGTCTCCCAAGCTTGCAAAAAGGCTTTTGAAGATTTAAGAGTGGGATTTGGAGGAAGGGCGAAAATAGGAATATGAATTAGAACCCGTGTGGGTTTTGTGTTAACGCTCTGAAATGCAGATCTTGTCACATTCTATGTTTCATTTCTGCTATTACTACGAAGGATAAGCTGCTTAAATAACTCCCGACTTACAAATATGTGTGACTGGAATAAGAGCCAATTAGGTATAGAAATGAAAGGCCTCAGACTAGAAACAAAGAGATTGAGTTCCAGTCTTGCTTTAGATATGATGTTAACTGAGCAACTTTGATATACACCAACCTTCAGAAGAAGGCAACAGCAAACCATTTCCAAAGTTATTGTCAAGAAAACATCATGGGCTCGTCCAAGCATTGGCCAAGAGTTACCTTTGACTCAAAGGGCAGAGGTGTGAAATAAATCCTGTTTTTTCCCCTCTCATGGATTATGAATGTTTTAGCTAAAAAATATTCTTAATTTCCCTGAAGCAAGAGTAGCAAAGGGTATATTGACCTGCTGAAGGGGGCTTATTTGCCTGCATCAGGGATTCCTTGTACTCCCCTTCTTAAGGTCCTCCTTCCTGTTTTGGAGATGCAACCAATTTCTCCCATTGTTTAAATAGATGTGTGGTTGCAGAATGAGTTTTTATTTATTCATAAATATTTTTATTAATTAATTAAATCATTCATTCATTCATTCATATATTTTCTATTCCCAAGGCTCTAGGGCAGGGGTGTCAAACTCAAGGCTCGCGGGCTGAATTCGGCCCGCAGGGTGCTTAGATCTGGCCCACAGGGCCGCCCTGAAACAGTGAAGGATCGGTCCGCAGTCCCTCTGCCAGCGAAAACAGAACTCAGGAGGGCCGTGTGTGGCCCTCAGAGGCTCTGTTTTCAGACCTCACACAGCCCCTCTCCCCGAGCTCCGTTTTTGCTGGCAGAGGGTGCAGGAGGACATCGTAGCGAAAACAGAGTCCAGGCAGGCCAAGCGATGTCAAGATTACCACCCTGGCTACGTCCCCCAAGGTCAAACACAACCCTGATGTGGCCTTCAATGAAATTGGGTTTCTCTTAAACTCTGCTCTAGGGAGTTAAGCAAGTCATAAAAATCTTAAAATTAGATGTAGAATAAAATCAATGCAATATTGAAAAGCAGAAATTGTGCTAGGTTTCACTTGGCCTTGGCAATTATTTAGTCAATGTCATCGGAATTTAAAAATATATCAATTAAGGATATTTTAAACTAAGTACAGTAAGTCTTTAGAGGGAAGCAGTTGTGTTCTATATGGTGCGGCCATATTAGCACTACAGGATCAGGATCTAGAATTCTAGATGATGAGCTAGAGGCAGATGCACTTTTGCAGCACTGAGAAGGATAGCATACTGTTTCCCTTTGTAGCATAAAAATTCCTGAAAAAAATATTCTTTTGTACTTGGGGTGAAAACCAAGCAGGCTGTCCTAAGTGACATCCAGTGTTAATTTATACAGAATAATATGCAACATTATTTTCTAGTATAGTGTTGATCAGGAAAAACTGATGCCATCATACTTAAATGTTGTAAGGACCTTACAACACTGAATGCCATTTCTTTCCAAACTAGTAAAGTTGAAGATAGCTATCTTGGATTCTGAGGTTTTTAAAAATATTTTGCTTTTTGGGGGGTCTATTTCTTCATTTTTTATTTTTTATTTTTGGAATCTTGTGAGATTTAGGCGTTTTCACCCACAATCACGTGTATTAGGTAATCTCCCAGGATTTCTAAACTCAAAAAAGTTTTGCAAGTAGGGAGAAGGGAAAAAATGGCCACAGCAACTGAAGGTCATGTTATGCTTTCTTTCTTGGTTTCAGAATAAGAGGAAATCTATTCCAGTGGAAATCAAAAATAACAAATTCAGATATGTGCTAGAGAAACTTAGTCGGTAGAGTTCGGATTAAAATGCATACATTCTGTTTCCATTCAGATCCAATTAAGATACCATGTGGAATTTCCTATATAGCCAGAGTTAAGTATCCTCGTGTGGAAGCAAAGATCTCATAGAAAAAGTTACAGACTGTTTCTCATTAAACAGGATGTTATCAATCTGCCTAAGCCAGTTCCAAGCTGCTTGATTCAGTCATTCAACTGGAACACCAACCTAAGCGGGGTTTCAACTAACCTCGTACAGGCCTAGTGGAACAGGGATTCTGTGTACTTTACAAAGATTTGCAGGGCGATTTTTAAAGTAGTTGTTGCATGGTTGCGGTGGTAGTAAGGAATTACTTCTGACTTGTAAACGAGCTTGCTTTTCCTAACAAACTAGCTCTCTTGAAACCTTTGGCACCTTTATTCTCAGGGCGGTTGAAATGCTAATCCTCAGCCAAAGGTTAACGCTTTCTCATTTAGTCCACATAATGTAATTAGCTAGCACCTTCTAATAAATCAAATTTTCATGCAGGCTTTCAATAAATGCCCTGACATTTTTTCCAGTGCTTCTTGCAGTTTACCAAATAATATATGCCTGAGGCCTTTAATTTTTTTTAAAAAGAATATCTTGTATCACTTTTTCACTTTGGTTAGCAGAATAAAATGATAATTATTTAAAAGTATGAGGCCTGTTTTTCTCCCTCACCTGCTGTTACTTCCTTTTTTAAATATAGGGACAGTAAATGCAGAGTATCAGGGCTTTGATTTTTCAAAGATTAGAGAGAGATAATAATTTCAGTATTATTTGAGGCAAATCTACATTACCACATACGCATCATCACAAAATCTCCAGAACCGTAAAGCCTACAAACTTGAAATTTGGCACGTATGTTCCTCTTGGCTTTCAGGTGCTCACTAAGAAAGGGTTTTTCAAAATGATCATCAGAGCATTAGTATTATGTATATTATTATTAACACGCTAAGGAGTTCTACTTCTCCTACCCACCTGAAAAGAAATCTGTTCCAAATGCAAAACACAAGCAGAGGAGAGGAGTTTCAGTTTTAGTTTCACAGCACCAAGCAGCTTTAGTACAGAACAGTTGAGCTAAGCCACGCCCAGGCTCCTTGCTGTCTCCTTGCTCACACAGAAAATACTGTTTCAGTTTCCAAACAGCCCTGAACTCTCTCACACATTGACAGGACACTAGCCAGATGAATACCGATAGATGCTGGTAGACAGAGGCACAATTTTTTCCCCCTTATTTTCCTCCCGACAACTTGCCCGATCAGAATAGTTTCGTGGGGAAGCATGGGTACCCTGCTGGTGTAACTAAATATTTACCATTGGAATCTTATTAATACTGTTTTTTAAATTCAGAGAAACAATTCCTCTGCAGGTATAAGCAGCAAATAAGAAATTCAGATTCCCCAGACCACAATTTGAAAAGAAAGGTGCATTTGATGATGAGCTAAGATCTCTGTGATTAAAGAACTGGCAATTAAGTTCAGATGGTTACAGACTGATTTCTGCTTTCATTGTAGCAAGTAGAAGCAAGGCATGCCATCCTTTCCTGTTCTGCGCACAGGAAATGCATTGTGTGATGCACTTATATCATGCCTTGACTCAGACTGTTCTTAATGGGAAGAAAGGGGAAATGAGTGCTTGGGTCACCCGTGATGTGAGGTGCAATGACAAGGCAAACCAAGTCCTTATCTTATCTGCTGCCCAGTAAAGGGCCTTGGTGGTGCAGGCTGCTAAATGCCTAGCACTTAAGTTCCAGCTGCCTGCAATTATTGCAGGCTCAAATCCCACCAGGCTCAAGGTTGACTCAGCCTTCCATCCTCTCGGGGTAGGTAAACTGAGGACCCAAGATTGTTGGGAGCAATAAGCTGACTTTGTAAAAATGCCGCTTAGTAATGAGCAGGCATATACAATGGAATGAAGGCTATTGCTGAGCACACTGGGTTGTATCCCAAAAATTGTTAGCCGCCCTGAGTCTTTGGAGAAGGGCGGCATATAAATGTAATTTAAAAAAAAATGTTTGATCTGGCTTTTGAATTACAGTTACTGTCAGACCTACCACCACTTAAACATCTAAATAGAAACAATCCTTGGCTCCATTTTCTGAGAAAGGTATACTTGTATTAGAAGTCAAGTGTAGTGCAGTAATGCATAGCCAGAACTGAGAATCATGCACCAAAATCCCTAAGTTCAACTTATCCCTCCCTCCCATCACTGACCACCACCACCCCATGACCAATCAGGTTCACGCAAGGTGTTTTCAGAACGGTCAGTTGGTATGCAGCTGCCTTCTTTTCCCAGTCGGGTGACCTTGAGGCAGCTTCTCAGGGAGATACAGCTGTTACTTTCATTTTCCCTAAGCATTCATTTTCATTTTCTCCCTCCCAACCACCCTCCCCAGTGTTCATGGCAGACTATCCCCATGGTAGCGAGGCACAAGCAAGCTTAAGGTGGCAGTAACAGATACTTTGTTTAAGTTGTTCTTGTAAGCTACTTCTCAGATAATTAATAACCTACATAGATGCCATGGTCCCATAGGAGATGGTACCTTGGGATGTGACATTTGTTGATAAAGTGCTATTGACCGAACATAAACTTCCACACTATTTGGGGCTGCGACGTGACCAGAGGTGGGATTCTACTGGTTTGGACTGGTTCTATAGAACCGGTTGTTACGATTCTGTGCAGGAGAACCAGCAAATCATACCCCTGGCTGGCCACTCCCCTCCCCGCCCAGTCAGTCCTTATCACGCATGTGTGACATTGCACGCATGCCCGACAACTGACTGCATTCTCCCCTGCCCAGTCACTCCTTAAGGTATTTCTTTTTTTCCCTCCTCCCGACAATCAGCTGTTCCAACGATCAGCTGTGCTGAGATCCCCTTGCTGTCTTCCTGCTTTGCCCAGGAGGCTTCCCTGAGGCCCAGGAAGCCAAAACAAAAAACAGAGCGCCGGGGGGGGGATGGTTGCTGCAAAAAAAATAAGCCATGCCCACCCATTCACATGACCACGCCCACCTAGCCACACCCCCAGAACTGGTTGTTAAAAAAATTGAATCCCATCCCTGGACATGACCCAGTAATAGCTTATTTGTTTGACTTCTTTCAAAAGATGAACATCATTCTTCCTCTTTGCTGCTGGGCATGCATGGTAGCTTGCTTGCTTACAGGTTGTCCTCGACTTGCAGTCATTCGTTTAGTGGCCATTTGAAGTTACGATAGTGTTGAAAGCCAGTTCTTATGATTGTTGCAACGTTCCCACAGTCACATGATTACCATTGGCGGGCTTCCCAGGCAGCTTCCAACAAGCAAAGCCAATGAGGAAGCAGGAAGGGAAGGTTGCAAGTCACAATCATGCGATGTCTTGCTTAACGATGGCACCACTTAATGATGAATTTTCCAATTCTAATTGTGGTCTTAAGTCAAGGACTGCCTGTATTTATTTACTTGTTTACTTGTACATTTTATCCCAATGACTTTCTTAGAGTTTGTTTGTATCCTGCCTTTATTATTTTTACAAATAACTCAAGGTGATGAACATATCTAATACTACTACTTCTTCCTATATTCTCCACAATAACAATTCTGGGAGATGAATTGGGCTGAGAGAGAGTGACTAGCCCAAGAATCACCCAGCTGCCTTTCATGACTAGAATTCATAGTCTCCCACTTTGTAGTCTGGTGACTTAATCACTCTTGCCACCTCCATAATTTTAATTGTTTTTCTAGTAGTTTAGACTTTAGTTTGTCCAAAGAAGCAGCACAATTCAAATTTATTAAAGCACACAAATTGTTTCCATTGTAGGAAATGCCTTTATTTAACTTAGGAATTGCACACACATTATTACTATTCACATCAAAAACCTTAGAAACAGATGCATGTTCCTGCAAATAGGCCACAAGAATTATTTGCTGTGTATTTTCTCTGCCCACCCCACCCCCTTCCTTCCAGGAAAGAAGAAAGGAAAGGAAAGTTCTGTTGGGTGTTGCATGAAGTTGGTAGGTTTCAAAGGGTCTGTCATGGCTCTGTTGGAGCCTGTCCGACGGAGGAGGACGAGCCGGAGATAGGGCCGACTAAGGTTGAGGGGGTGGTCTCGTTGGCTTTGGAGGAACACGGGAAAGCAGTACAAGGCAGCTCTGGGTCCCTTGGGTTTGGGATGGCTTGCCAGCAGAGAAGAACAGGAGCAGGACGACCAAGAGAGGGGGGAAGAGAGAGCAGGCAATGGAGATGAGGAGCGATGGAGTTCAGGCAATGAGCAAGGACAGACCCCTCCTGATCCCTGAGCACGGAGAGTGGAGAGAAGGCGGGAACAGCACAGGCTGACCTAATGACTTGGGCGGGAGCACCCCACCCCTTTTTACAAGGCACACCTGGGGACTGAGACTTAAGGAGACACTGTGGGGAGGGGCGTTTGTCGGGAACAAGCACTGAATTTGTGGAGTTTGGTGTGCCGTTGCTGATGTCTGGAGTCTTATTCCCTTGCTTCCTGGACTCATTGCCTTGTTCCTTTGCTTCGTGGACTCCTTGACTGGTTCTTTTGACCCGCTGGACTTCTTGCCTTGAAGCTAATGTGCTAACAGCGTTTTGCTGGACTACTCGCAGCCAGAGGCTGCTGGAAGAGTGTGTGTGTGTGTGAGTGGTGTGTGTGTGTGCTCTTTACTCTGGGACCTGCCATAAACGTGGGAGCGTTGAAGCAATAAAGGGGCGTTTTGAACTATCAGCTGACTGTGTTGCCTCTGTGCCTTGCCCCAGGTCTTCCTGTGTGCTGGTTCTTTCGAAGCTCGTTCTAAGGGGTTGCTCTTAATCTTGATAGCTACAATGGGGATTTTTGAGAAACACCTTAATAACAACAAGGCTTTTCATCATATCCCTGAAAGGCTGTCTTCAGTTGGCAAATATACACAGATGAAGAAGTAGAGGGAGAAAAGCTATTAAGAGACTGATCGAAGACCAATGGGATCCAAAAAACAAAGTCTGGAAAATTTGATTAGAACTCCATTTTATGCCCTCAAAAAAACAACAAAAAAAAACCCACAGCGACCACTCATTGCAACAATAACCGACAGTATAAAGTCTTAACATTGCTAAACAAGCATCTGTTTTGGAGAAAAGCTGTTGCCTGTATTGTATGTAATAAAGTCAAATTATATTATTTCTGATTCAGCTACTATGCACCAGCATCCAATTTCAAGTCCTTCTGCCGAGGAATAATAGTGTTCAGGCTTGCAGTAACTTCCAATAGAAATAAAAATGTCCTCCTGCAAGAAGTTTGAAGTCCAGTGTAGCCAGTTAATATGTTTATTGTTCCGCTTTGCTCTGTTGCGTTCCATTCCTTTTTTTTTTTTTTAGGCAAATGGAATATGCCAGAGCAGCATTTGGAAAACACTTCCCATTTTTCAGGACCGTCTTTGGGGAATCGTGGCTAGAACAAAACAAGAAGAAGTGAACAGGCTTTGCATTACCTATTCCATCTATCATGAATGAATTGGCTTTATGATGCAGTAACTAACTGGATAAGCTGCTGTGTGCGCACTCAGAAATAATGAATGAATTGAGTGAAATTTACTCCCAAGGTCGCAGCCTGGGCATATTTGCAAAACTAGAGCCGTGTTCCTAATTCGTATGGCTCTGATGAGAATTGAGAGAGAAAATGGGTAAAAGGCGGCATTTTTATGACAATAGCCATAGCCGCCTTTTACCCATTTCCTGTCTCAATTCTCTGCTTTACAGCCCTCTCTAAGCGGTTTACAGAGAGTGAGCATATTGCCCCCGACAACTTGGGTCTTCATTTTACCCACCTCAGAAAGATGGAAGGCTGAGTCAACCTTGAGCCTGGTGAGATTCGAACTGTCAAATTGCAGGCAGCTGGCAGTCAGCAGAAGTAGCCTGCAGTACTGCACTCTAACCACAGCACCACCATGGCTCATCACAGATAATGCTTGATTTACAACTGCAGTTGAAGCCCAAAATTTCTGTCGCTAGACAGAAAAGACAGTTAAGTGAGTTTTGCCCCATTTTGCAACCTTTCTTGACACAGTTGTTAAGTGAATCACTGCAATTCTTATGCTAGGAACACGGTCATTAAGTGAATCTGGCTTCCCTGTTGACTTTGCTTTGTCAGAAGGTCACAAAAAGGCGATCCCATGACCCGGGACGCTGCAACATGATCATGAGTCACATTTTTTTTGGTGCTGTTGTGACTTTGAACGGTCCCTAAATGAATGGTTGTAAGTGGAGGACTACCTGTACTAGAAAAATAAACTGAAGTGACCATCCCTGGGCATCTGGAGAAATAACAGAAATAACTCTCCTTGTTAATGGTCCTTTCTTGTTATCATCTCTTTTTCACCCCAATAGAAGAGCGAGTCGTTCCCATAGAAGTTTGCCGTTCCAAGCTGTCCAAATATTTGCAGGGAGTGGTTTTCCGTTGTGACAAGTGCACCTTCACCTGTTCCAGCGATGAGAGTCTACAGCAACACATAGAGAAGCACAATGAGCTGAGACCTTACAAATGCCAACTCTGCTACTACGAGACCAAGCACACGGATGAGCTCGATGCTCACCTTCGCGATGAACATAAGGTGAGTGGTGGTTTCTGCTCACTGAGGCCCAGGCCTTTTGACCTGGGGGGATGGAAAAGCGGGGGTCCGCCTTACTTGAGATGTCAGCTGGCCAGCCTCTTCTGAAGGAACTCGGTTTTTTTCCATATGCACCTAATGAATTGAACACATTTTTCCATAATTAAGGGAATGTTTGTCACAGGGTGCAGGCCTTGGGCTTTGGGCCTTTAAAATGGTGTTAGAGGTAAATGCATAGAGGAAAATCTATCAATCATTATTAGGCAAAAAGAGTATAACCTGCCATTAAATGTTGCACTGTGGAGACCTCATTCCATGCCCCTCATCTTGGTTTTCTGAATTTATACTCCAGTAGCATGCTAACCGATTCAATATCTTGTTGAATTCTTTTCCTCTTTGCCTTTGCCACCCCCCCCCAAGAAAATGTTTCACTTCTCTAAAAATAATAATAATCGGGAGTGAATCTACTCTCTGTTGGAAGTGGATCTTTATACCCAGACAGTAAACTTGCTGTTAGCGTGTGGCAGAAAACAAATTGGCACAAATCAATCACTGTTTTCTGATTATCAGTACTTTTATGGCAGCAACCCCAGAAACAACCAAACAAAAATACCTGCCCTTCTATATTGAGCTGCTGTGATAAAATGGATGGAAAACCAGGAATGGATTTTTGCCTTAACTTGACCACGTGCCTGTTTCTAGTATAAAGAAACAAATTCCAGTGCTGAATGTGTTGCGGGTCAGCTTCACTCTTTACATTTAACAATGCAAGCTACCAACATCACTGCTTCGCATCTGGTTCAGGGTGATGAGCTTCCAGGAACTTTAGCTAAAAAGGCTGTTTTAAGTGGTAGAAATGGCAAAAGATGGTACAGCCTAAAATCTCACCTCCTATAATTCATCAGATGAGAAGGTGGGGCCTCTTCTTTTCAGAAGCATTCTGCCTCTGAAGATGGGCTGTTGGGATAGGCTGCAAGCAGCAGACAGTAACACAGGTCTCTGCACATATTTGTTTAATTGTGTACTCATTGAGATGCAAAGTGAAACACAATATTCCAGATGGTAACATGATACATGACATTAGGAAGGTGTTCTGTATTCACCACCCTTGCCCAAGCTGTCCTGCCAATGTTTTGTTAGCAGGTGTCTCATCCCAAAGAGTCACGACGTTTGGCTGGCAAAATGTATAAATTGAGTTGTGTTATGAAGCATGGAGCGAAAGGCCCCCTTGCAAATTTAATTGTACAGAGGACCATATTTATTCCTATCAGATGCCTTAATAATGGTGATACATTGTGCTCAGTTAAATATATGGAATAAAGAGGCTGGTGTATATATTATCTCAAGCTGGTCAAAACAGCTTATTTTTGCCCCCTGCCAGAAGTGAGTCAATTGAAGGCTGCCATCTTTGGTTCCCATGTCCTATAGTTGTATCTCTAAGGTACTGTGCAGGGCCCCAGGTTTTCACCATTCCTTCCCATGTTGGCTGCACTGGGTGGCGAGCCAGCAACATTATAAGAGGTGGAGGTGTTGGTTGCATGAGAAATAACAGGCCTCTCTGGAAATCCAGTCATTATACACAGCCTTTAATTAATCAACCAATCAATCAATCTAGGGAGGTCCAATTAAGCTCTCAGTATGTTCTGTTGCTCGACTGTGCTGGGACCTGGAAGTTCAGAATGGATATGTCCGCTTCCTGATCCACCCTATAGAAAGTTATCAGCGGTGTTTGCTTGGGTTTACAGGTGAAACTCGAAAAATTAGAATATCGTGCAAAAGTTCATTTATTTCAGTAATGCAACTTAAAAGGTGAAACTAATATATGAGATAGACTCATTACATGCAAAACAAGATAGGTCAAGCCGTGATTTGTCATAATTGTGATGATTATGGCTTACAGCTCATGAAAACCCCAAATCCACAATCTCAGAAAATTAGAATATTACATGTAATCAATAAAACAAGGATTGTACATAGAACAATATCGGACCTCTGAAAGGTATAAGCATGCATATGTACTCAGTACTTGGTTTGGACCCCTTTTGCAGCAATTACTGCCTCAGTGTGGTGTGGCATGGAAGATATCAGCCTGTGGCACTGCTAAGGTGTTATGGAAGACCAGGATGCTTCAATAGCGGCCTTCAGCTCTTCTGCATTGTTCAGTCTCATGTCTCTCATCTTTCTCTTGGCAATGCCCCATAGATTCTCTATGAGGTGCAGGTCAGGCGAGTTTGCTGGCCAATCAAGCACAGTAATCCCACAGTCATTGAACCAGGTTTTGGTGCTTTTGGCAGTGTGGGCAGGTGCCAAGTCCTGCTGGAAAATGAAGTCAGCATCCCCATAAAGCTCGACTGCAGAAGGAAGCATGAAGTGCTCAAAAATCTCCTGGTAGACGGCTGCGTTGACCCTGGCCTTAATGAAGCACAGTGGACCAACACCAGCAGATGACATGGCTCCCCAAATCAACACAGACTGGAAACTTCACACTGGACTTCAAGCATCTTGCAGTGTGTGCCTCTCCATTCTTCCTCCAGACTCTGGGTCCTTGGTTTCCAAATGAGATGCAAAAGTTGCTCTCATCAGAAAAGAGGACTTTGGACCACTGAGCAACAGACCAAGTCTGTTTTTCTTTAGCCCAGGTAAGACGCTTCTGACGTTGTTTGTTGTTCAGGAGTGGCTTGACAAGAGGAATAGGACATTTAAAGCCCATGTCCAGGATCCGTCTGTGTGTGGTGGCTCTTGATGCACTGACTCCAGCCTCAGTCCACTCCTTGTGAAAGTCCCCAACACTTTTGAATGGCCTTTTCCTGACAATCCTCTCCAGGCTACAGTCATCCCTGCTGCTTGTGCACCTTTTTCTTCCACACTTTTCCCTTCCACATAACTTTCTATTAATGTGCTTTGATACAGCACTTTGGGAACATCCAACTTCTTTTGCAATTACCTTTTGAGGCTTTCCCTCCTTATGGAGGGTGTCAATGATGGTTTTCTGCACAACTGTCAGGTCAGCAGTCTTTCCCATGATTGTGATTCCTACTGAACCAGACTGAGAGACCATTTAAAGGCTCAGGAACCCTTTGCAGGTGTTATGGCTTAATTAGCTGATTAGAGTGGGACACTTTGAGCCTAGAATATTGCACCTTTTCACAATATTCTAATTTTCTGAGATTGTGGATTTGGGGTTTTCATGAGCTGTAAGCCATAATCATCACAATTATGACAAATCATGGCTTGAACTATCTTGTTTTGCATGTAATGAGTCTATCTCATATATTAGTTTTACCTTTTAAGTTGCATTACTGAAATAAATGAACTTTTGCACGATATTCTAATTTTTCGAGTTTCACCTGTATAGAACAGGTCCTCAAACTTGGCAACTTTAGGACTTGTGGTCTTCAACTCCCAGAATTCTGGGAATTGAAGTCCACAAGCTTTAAAGTTGCCAAGTTTGGGGACCCCTGTTATAGAATGTATAGAGCTGCTCAACTTTGCAACTCTGGATGGCGTACAATAGTGCCCCAAATCAAAACAAGATGAACGATTTTAATTATCTTCTAAGAGATTAATAGGCAACCAGAAACTTGCATTCATATCTTGCTCCAGACAAGAACTCCAATTTTCTCAGCCCGAAGAGAAAGCGCTTTCTTTAAAATTGCCTTTCTAAAGGCCAACAGGGTCCAGGCCAATGGTACCTTGGGAGCAGATCATTCCAGAGGGCATTGTTTCTCTTATCTCTGCCTTTTCTTTCATCAGCACTTTCATCTTTCTTCAAATAAGGCCAAATGTAAGCCTTGCCAGAAGAAACCATCTGTCTCTGTTACTTAACCCTTTTCAGATCTTCAACTCTTTGCTTTGTTCCTATGGAGCAGATTCCCTGTTGTGGAATAGTGAGAAGAGTATTTGGTCTATGGAATTTCAAGCATGCGTAGTGTTACCACAGCCGTTTTCAACCTGTTGTTTCCATACCTGGCTACTATACAGTTGTTTGGACTCTCCATTCCTTAGAGGAGAGTCCTACTCCCAGGAGAAACAAGCAGCCATTTTAAAAGAGTAGCACTCAGTGCCGTTTTTGCAAATACGCTGTATTGTTTTCTTCCCCAAAGGTGAGTCGCAATTTTGAGCTGGTTGGACGGGTTAACTTAGATCAGTTGGAGCAAATGAAAGGAAAAGAGGAGAGCTCCAGCAGTGATGAGGAAGAAAAGGATGAGGAGATGAGCCCCGAGTCAGAAGAGAGAGGTCAGTGTTGTGGTTGTCTTGCTTAATTCTCCACCCAGCAGCTCCAGGGAGAAACATTTTGAAAGCTTCCAGTCATGCTAAGATACAAACTGACTTGCCTTTCCTCCAAACAGGAGCCTGTTCAAAGGACAGTTTGTTCGGGAAACCTTTACAGTCTGTTCATCATTCCACGAATGTATCACCATGGGTTTGGTTTGTTTCTTTTTTTGCAACCGTCCAGGTATAATAGACCCCCAGTTCCTTATAAATAGATCTCAGATTTGAGGAGTATAATTAAACATTAACCTCTTTGAAGCTTAACTCATGGGTCTGGTCCTCCGTGGTATTAATTTTTCAAGAAAAAGGAACTGCCGATGGGCATAAGCACTCACTGTCCCAAAGTATTGGGTTTCTTAAAGAATTATTAAATCCATGCACATGACCGGAAGGAAAATGTATTTGTGTAACACCATAAAGATTACGTTGATACCAAGTGAACTTTTTTGGGGGGAGTGGAGGGGAGAAACAAGGCAAAACAAGGTGCCATGGCCGTTGTCTTGAGGACTTGCTGTTTATCCCTTATGTCCTCTTTTCACCTGAAATGTGCCCATTTCCTGCACTACTGATCTTTGATTGTGAATTTGATCCTCCCAATGGCAGGCAGAGAGTGAGCGAGAAGCCACAATCTAATTCGCTGGCATTTCACATAGGCTGGTTCATAAGGGAATCATAACTAGCCATAACAATATCGTATCTCCCTCGTATTGTTACATTCCATTCTTAGCTTGTCTGACTTACAGCTGTTGATAGACCTGTTCTCCACAAACTTAAGTCCCAATTTTTATGTCTTTCTTTCTTTGATATGCCCCCCCCCCCACCTTTCTCATATGCACGACTCCGGGCAGCTAATAAAAACATAGCAAAAAGCAACAGAGATTTAAAAACAGCAGAAATGACATAAAACAATATAGTAATTGAGAACACTGATTTAGCACAACTGTGACCAAGAAATGGTTCACCCACTCTATCTTCTGTCTTGACAACAAAACCAGGTTCTCCATGCCTTTCAAAAAGCCAACCGGGTTGGGACAAGTTCAATCTCTGGGGGAACGATGTTTCTGGGGATGGGCACCTTGATAGAAAAGGCTTTGCTCCTAAATCAGATGGCACTAGATCGGGGGGTCTTCAAACTTGACAGCTTTAAGACTTGTGGACTTCAACTCCCAGAATTCCTCCTCCAGTTATGTTAGCTCAGGAATTCTGGAAGTTGAAGTCCACAAGTCTTAAACTTTGAAGACCCTTGCACTACATCATGGGTAGGACCTGGAGTATGCCTTTTCTGTTGGATCCCACAAGATGGGTAGACACCACTAGAGAGAGATAACCTGGTAGTTAGTCCAGCCCAGCCATTAAGCCCTGAAGAATACTTTGAATTGCACCCACAAGCATCCTGATAGCAATACAGCTCTTAAAGCAGAGGTAGCACATACACTGTTCAACTGGCACCCAGAACTGGCTGTGCTGCTATATTTTGTGCCAGGCAAAGCTTCTGAATACTGTTCAAGGACAGCCTGTTGTAGAGTGCATAGCAGTAATCCAAGTAGGAGATGGCTATGAAAAAGACCTCACAGTCCAGAACAGTTACGTGGTGCATAACACAAAGTTGTGCAAAAGACCTCCTGGCCGTGGCTGTCACCTGCTCTTCAAATAGAAGCTGCAAATCCAGGAGGGACCCACCAATTGCACGCGGGATCTGTCCGAGGTAGGGCAACCCCATCCAGAACAAAATACGGAGATCGCCAAAACCAGAGCACCCTCGAACACAAAGCCCCTTTGTCTTAACTAGCTTTGAGCTATGGACATTTTATAAAGATTTCCCAGTACTGGGCCCTTCAGAAACCTGCGGAGAACCCTAGGAGAAATACATTGTTAAATGATGGAGTTGCATCTACTCCGATTTAACTTTCAACAGCAAAGTCTGTAAAGCTACAGACGGCCTTCGCCTTTCCCTCCAAGAATTTGCTTGCTTTGAGGACCCAAACTGAAGCAGATAGATTGACATTTGGAGAATTAAAAAAAGTTTAACCTCAAAAGAACAAGAAGTCTTCTTTTTAAAAAAAATAAAATAAAATAAAACTGTTTGAGGATAGTTTAACTTGGCCTGGCTTGGATTTCAGAGAGTTGCAGTCCAGTATCCTCTGAAACAAAAACACATCTATGTGTTTGGAAAAGTCTTGGGAAGAATTTGACTATTTCTTCCAGCCATCCCCACAAAAAACAAAACTGTAGAGAAGGAAGGGCATACAATATATGTGTATGAGATCACACAGAAAAGCAAAAGATGTAAATCTAAAAGGATTGGGTTGGCTCATGAGTTGTGTGCGTAGCATAATACAAAATGGAAACGAGGCAAGCAAAGATCAGCAGTTAAATGAAGCAAAATCCGACTGTTTTTCATTATATACTTTGAGAGGACTCTGGGAAGCGAGAGACATTGGCATTCTGTTGTTCTTTTTACTCAGGGTAATCCCCACTACAGAATTAATGCTTAGAGCAGATGGTACTGTCTCATTTTCAGTGAAAAGAAATCAAGCAAGATAGTCCAAGTAATTATTTTTAATGGCCTGTGTGGCAATCGTCTTAATTTTGTGAGAAAACATTTCATCTTTTGTTTGGCAGGCAGCTCTCTGGTTCACACTGGCCTCCCGTATTTCAGCCAGGAGGAATGTCCACTGTGATTTCAGGGTCTTGGGAATGCTCCATTATGTTCTGCAGAACAACATCCAGCCAAAGCTTAAGCCGATAATTAGTGCTTCCCCTGTTAGAATCAGTGAGAAGTATTTGGCTGGTCTACTCTCGAAGGGTTGATTGGCAGGGCATTCTCAGATTAATAAATACTTTCATTGAGTGTTACTCTACAAGGAATGCCTTCCCTATAGGTGGAGATCATATGGCTGCAAACCTGTGGCTCTGATCTATCACTGACCTGTGGCATAATCGCCATCCAGTTCAGCGGAATCAAATTCTACTCTGTATTCAGAGGAACTTTTACTTTCTTTCCAGTGAAGAAAAGATACTCACGGAACACTAGAACAAGTAAATTTAGCCCCAATGAACTTCTAAAAATCATATTTCTGTTAAGTGACTCTTCACTTATTATAACAATAGGTTCATTCACAAGTAACCAGTAGTGCTGGCTTATTTGATTTGCTGTCAACCAGCATCTATTTTTTACCAGGCAAAGATGACAACTGTGAGGCATTTTCTACATTTTTGTATCTTCTGTATACTTATACAGAAGATACACTTACACTTTACAAAACAATTCATGCAAGTGGAAAGAATTACCTTTAGAGACTGATAGTGTCTATATAAAATAACAGTCTTAGAAGTTAGGAGATCTTTCATAATTCTCCCATAACCTCTGGGATTGTTACTTTATAGAGTAGTAAATAGTTAAATAATAGAGTATGGCAACTACTAACAATAGTACTGTGCTTCCCCCAAAATATGAACTACCCCAAAAGTAAGTCCTACCTTGATTTTTACACATGCACCTAATATAAGCCCCACCCCCAAAATAAGCCCTAATTAAAACCCCGCCCACTCCAGGATCCACAGGTGAAAATTAAGCTAGGGTGGGGATGGGGGGTGGAACTGCCCTACTACTTACCTTCGGACAGCTCCAGCCAGCCCTTGCACACCCTGACACCTGCCTTGCCGCCCCATTTCTTCTGCAGCCGGCAAGGCTTTCCTGAAGGCCTCTGTAGCCAATAACAGAACTCAGGATAGATCCTGAGCTCTGTTATCGGCTGCGGAGGCCTTCAGGAAAGCCTTGCTGGCCACAGAAAAAGTTCCTGAAGGCCACTGACAGCGAAGAGGAGGCCGGGGGCGACATGCGCATCTGAGATGAGTCCATGGATGACATCCCCCCTGCTTTGGGGCTCAGGCTGTTAAATGCCTGCTCTTAAGATCCAGCTGTCTACAATTACTGTAGGCTCGAATCCCACCAGGCTCAAGGTTGACTCAGCCTTCCATCCTCTTGGGGTAGGTAAATTGAGGACCCAAGATTGTTGGGGGCAATAAGCTGACTTTGTAAAAATGCCGCTTAGTAATAAGCAGGCATATACAATGGAATGAAGGCTATTGCTGAGCGCACCGGGTTGTGCTCCAAAAATTGTAAGCCGCCCTGAGTCTTCGGAGAAGGGTGGCATATAAACGTAATTAAAAAAAAAAAGATGTGGTGCCTTTTTTGGTGGCAAAAAAATATAAGACAGGGTCTTATTTTGGGGGAAACATGATAGTAATTGTTATAATAATAGTATAACCAGCTAACAATAGTTAAAGTTGTTCAGCTACGGCAGTAAAATCATGCCTTTGGAATCTAGAATTATTTTCAAAGCTATTAGAGGAGGAGGAGGATATCTGTTGAGTTGAGTCTGACTCTTGGCAATTCTGTGGTCCAGGTCTCTTCACATCTTCCAATCTTGCACTATTTCTTTGAGCTTTTCTATGCCCTGTCTGGTGTCAGCTTTGATAGTGAGGTTAACGAACAATGAGACAGGTATGATTGGTGATGTACAAGGGATGCATATGCAAATATATAGCTTTGGGTCATTATCGTCAATGAAAGTGTATTTGTTTAATTGGGCTCTCTGTCTCTACTTTTAGGACTTGTGTGGAGAACAGGTCACATTTTAGATCCTATTTATGCAGAAACATTGAAAATTTAAAAGGGTTCACGCACTGTTAAGCACCACGGTAGATATAGGTAGTCCTCAAATTACAACAGTTACAATGGCAAAAAGAGTGACTTATGACCAGTTTTCACTGCTACAACCTTTGCAGCATTCCCCATGATCATGTGATCAACACTCAGGTGCTTGGCCACTGTTTCATACTTATGACCATTGCCGTGTCCGGGGGTCCCCTTTGGTGGCAAGCAAAATCAACGGGGAAGCCAGATTCACTTAAGAACCATGTTACTAGTTTAACAACCGCAGCGATTCGCTTCACAACTTGCAGCAAGAAAAGTCATAAAATGGGGCCAAACTGACTTAACAAATTTCTCACTTGGAAATATAAATTTTGCGCTCAGTTGTGGTCATAAGTCGAGGACTACCTGTATAAGTGGGAGACAAGACTGGTAAATCGGAAATGTTCTATTCCTGAAATGAAATGTTGCCGTCTCTCAAACCCCATTAAACAAAATCTGGACTCTATAGATCTATCCATCTGTCTGTCTGTCTATCTTATCTATCTATCTACCTACCTACCTACCTACCTACCTACCTATCTATCTAATCCAGATTTTGCGTAATGGGGTTTGAGAAAGGGTGACATTTCAGTTCATGAATATATATGTCTCAAAGAAGAAGCACAAGATATTCACATTCTTTGCCAAATGAAAATGTCCCTCTCTAACGATATTGGATTCCCATATTCTCAAGAGTCCTTTCAAGGAGGGAAGTTTGTGACGTGTTTTTGTCTATTGGACTTTCAGACTACTTTCTCTGTCTGCCTTCTGCCTCCTTCAGAGAACTTTGGCTTATTCTTAAGATTGATACATGTCTATGCGCTTCTTTTCCTCCAAGGGAACATGAGGTTTTCAGAAAACGGTCCTCCTGAAAAACGCTTCCCCTGTGAATTTTGCGGGCGAACATTTGCTGAAGGCTCTGAATGGGAACGGCATGTACTGAGACATGGCATGTAAGTGGATCCAGAAGCTACCACTTCTTCCACCAGCAAAGGGAAGACTAGAGCCTTTCCCTGGTATACTGCATATTATGAAGCAAATACTACAAACAAAGCATATTTATTATGAGCCATCTAAAGATACATTCATGCTGACTATAGGAAACTGTATTTTTACTGTATATAGCTTTGGGTTTTACTGTAGTGAAAACAAAGAACTTGTTGGGTTATTGAACAGTAGTTTCAAAACTGTGTTCTGTTTACTAACAGTACATAGTCAATAATATTTTCCTTCTAATACATGAATCTCTAATATATAATCACAGTGATATTGTTGAGAATTAGAAAAATTAAAGCCACCTTCAGCGTAACTCATCAAGAAATCCTGTGTGTTTTTCCTTCCACTAAATGTAATTATTAACATATTCATCTGTATCAAATATTTTGAGTGGGACTAAAATACATAGCAGTCTTGATACAAAAGTCATAATTTCTTCCTACAAACCATAATATTTTCATCTGCCTCTGAATATCCTCCTTCATTGGGAGGATAACATTTTCAAATGTCAAAGATTGTTGGGGGCAATAAGCTGACTTTGTAAAAATGCCGCTTAGTAATAAGCAGGCATATACAATGGAATGAAGGCTATTGCTGAGCGCATTGGGTTGCGCTCCAAAAATTGTAAGCTGCCCTGAGTCTCCGGAGAAGGGCGGCATATAAATGTAATTAAAAAAAATGTTCTTATCCATTAAACTAGATAGTAATTCCCAATGTGGATTGTATAGTAGATATTTGACTGTATTCTATATTTCGGGGGGCGGGGTGGACATTATTTGGATATATGCATTATATTCTAGAATGGAATTGTTTCTACTGTGTAGTTGGCGACATGAAGACACAACCCCTCCCCAAAGCATGCAACTCCCTAATTGTGTTTTATGCTTAACCCATGAACTCCTTTTTTTAAAAAATATATATAAAGAATGCTGCCTTTGAATCAGATCCTGGTGACTGCCTAGACTCCCTGCAGTTTTCCTGTCAAGATTTTTTAGAAGTGGTTTGCCATTTTCTGCTGGCCTAGGAGACAGCGTAACTGGCCTAAAGTCACCCAGCTGGCCTTGTTTGTGCCTAAAGTGGGACTAGGACTCATAGTGTCCAGTTTCCGGCCTTGGCGGGCATTTTAATCCTGCTATACCAAATTGGTTCTCTTCAGCGCAGTTACTCTTAAGTCCCACAGATCGCCATAATCCCACAAAGTCTAATTAGTCAGCCTTATTAAAAGGAAAAGGAAACAAAATCACAGAAGCCTTGGGAACCAAATATCTGTATGTTTTAGTCCCCGACGCTCCTCCAGATCAGCGAGTGCATGAAGACAGATGCTTCTTGATGCCTTTGTTCCTCTACCTCTCCTCTGATTTAAGGGGGAGCTTGCTAACCATTTGGAAGAAACAACACCCACTTTATTTTGCCCTGTACAGGTAGTCCTTGAGTTATGACAATTCACTTAGCAATGGTTTAAAATTACAACACTGCCCCCAAAACCAGTCCTGAAGTTACAAATGTTGCAGCACCATGGCAGTCATTCACTCTTACAACCAGCCGCAGGGGTGCATGTCCCTGCCTGTTCTCCCCACCCCACCCCGGGTCCTAACAGGCACTGGTCCTGATGTGCTAGCCCACCGGCTCCTCCCTATCCTGTCTCTGATCCACTCACTTCCTTTCAAAGATCTGGAGAGCTCAGGGCCGCATGGCAGAAAAGTGGCCATCTTCTCAGACACTGGTTAAAGCTGTTTTACATGCCCGTCTGTCCCCTTTCCAAAAGGCTTTTTGCACAGACAATGGAGGCCAGCAGGAGCACGAGATTGCGCCCCCGAAGGCTTCCATCCCCTTTACAAAAGTTTTTTTTTTTGATGTGGAGGAAAGAGGCCTGCAGATGCGCGAGATCGCCCCCTGCAGGCCCCTCTCCTCTGCGCCAAAAGCTTTTGCAAAGGGGACGGAAACCTTCAGGGGCGCGATCTCACACCCCTGCAGGCCTCCATTGTCTGAGGGACAAGCTTTTTCCAAAGGGGGCAGAAGAACTCAAGAACTAAAGAAAACAACTTCACCTACATCTGAAGGCCATTTTTCTACCACATAGCCCTGAGCTCTGCCGTTCTTCAAAAGGTAAGTGCGCAACTGAGGTGGCCCTAAGGGATGGGAAGGGAAATATGAGATACCTCAGTGGTCACAGGGAGGCCTTGGGTGGCCAGAGGCAGGTGATCCTTTCCTGCCCTGGCTCTCCATGGTTTTCCCCATCCCTGAGGTACTTCATGAGCACTTGATGACCCGGGCATTCGATTAACAAAGGCAATGGGGAGAGGAGGGACGGGGTTCATTTGTTTAAAGCGGTTCTGTTAACATTACAACCGTAATGGGCCTTATGCTCCCTTAGGGTCGTAACTCGAGGACTCCCTGTAGTGCAAAGGTATCATCTCATCCCTAGGCTCAGAGGCCATCTGATCTGGCTAAGTTATTCCTAAGGCTGGTGTGGGTTTCCCCTTCCAACTTTCTAAGTCGTGTTGGCTCTGCCCTAGCAAGAAGACACGTGAGGTCCCTGCGATGCCTGAATTGTCACCTTTTCTTTTAACCCTTCTTCTGTCTCCTTGTCCAGGGCAATAAATGAAACCAACCGGGTCATCAGTGATGAAAGCCAGGCCAAAGAGAACACGGAAGAGACGGTTAAGGTACCCTTGGCAGAAGAAATGGAAAGCAGCCCAAAGAGACTGGGGGACTTTCCCCACCAGAACGAAGCTGCCATCTGTGTCACTGCTGCTGCTGCTGCTACTGCTGCTGCTGCTGATAATAAATCACTCCCAGAGATGGCAGAGGTCAAAAGTGAATGAGCACCTGGTGTGATTTCTGACAACCTACTTGAACAGTGATGAATGGGGAGGGGGCGGGCAGGGGGACAAGGAAGAATCAAAGCTGCTTTTAGGACTGAATGATCTATTTTCAAAGCACTGGTACCTGTGTGTGTGTGTGTGGGCGTGTGTGCGGGCGTGCGTGGGCGTGTGTGTGTATATAGATTAAATTTATTTAATTGAGAACGGTGGGATCCGTGGCTCCATGACACCCGCACGACTCTTCTGGATCTCGACAACGGGAAGTTACACGGTCATAACTTTGGACTTGCGAGAATCAAATTCCCAGACGCGTCTTGCATTATTTTGCCTTTGTGCTCCACCGCTGGAGACTTCGGGATCCTTTCGACGAGGGAGGCGTCTCAAGGATGGAAGAATGCAGGGGACAAATGTTTCGTGCCCATCTTTGGGGCACTCTTTTTTTTTTTCTAGTTTTAATATACATACTACGCTTTTCCAGAGTGACAAAAAAAAAACCCAAGAAAAAGAAAAGAAAGTTAAAGACTGCTTTGGCTTAAAACAGTCACCTGTTTCCTAGTACCTCAGAATTAACCAAGGGAAATTAAAAATGAAAACGAAAAAAAAAACACAAAACAAATCTCTGCATTTGTGAGTACTACCTGTTGTCATTGTGGTTAAATATATATAGAAAGACAGACTGCTGGGCAAGATGGTGAATGGAAGAAAAACCACAAAAGTTTTAAAAGAAAGAGAAAAACACACAAAAAAAAAACAAAACAAAATTGTGCTCAAAAATCCCTGTGGGGGGTTTATTTCTTAAAATACTGTGATTTTTTTAATTATTTTAGTAAAAAAACAAAACAAAAAAGAGAGAATTCCTAGATACCTGTCTGTGACTTGTCATCTTTTATTCCAGGTAAGCTGTTTGTTAGCGTTCAGCTATGATTTTAGGGCGTTGGGTTGGTTGGTTGGTTGGTTGGTTGGGTTTTTTTCTTTTTTAAGACTCATGTGATTGACTCTGTGCCGTTCTTGTTTGCCCCATGTCTACGTCGGCTCAGCCTGAGGGATTACAATACAGCACAATTATTATTTTTTCCATGTAAAGTAATGTCCCCACCACCACCCCGCATTTCTCCTTTGCTCTCTCATCCAATGAGACAGGGCTGGGAAGGAGAAGTAGTTCTTGTGAATAGATGATGATTATTATTATTTAGTTTTAAACATGTGGAGATATCAAAGAAAGTAACTTTTTTAAAGAAACTCAAAAACAAAAAAACCCTTTTAACTAAAGAACCAAACTTACAGCACAGCTATGCAGGTTGTGGACCCATCCTAGAGTCCTCAGAATCATTCTGTCGCTCGTCCAATTGAACATTTTTCACTGGTTATTATTTTGGTTACTTAAGAATGGTTGCCTTTTTTTTAATGTGGTGTCTCATTTTGGTACAAGGAGGGTCGGAGGGGGAGGGAATCGATAACCACATGGTTCTAAAGTTCAGGTAACCCAGTTTTGCAATATTAGGAGCCTAGAGATATACATTTTATGGACTTCAAGGAGGGAGGGAAATCATCGCCACCTCACGTTCTTCACATGAGGGGGAACAGCAGAGCCTAAACAGGAACAGAAGTTGTGTTTTTGAGTTCCTTTTTCCATGTAAAAATGTTGGGATATCTTGCATGAACCTGAAGCAGAAGGTCCAGGCCCAGGGAAGAATGGTCTGATAAACAGGGCTTACTTTCCAAAAGTAGAAAGTACTTGAGTGAAATCTAGTTTTAGAAATGCATGTGTCTCTTTGGGTTGCTTTTCTTTTCTTTTTCCTTTTTTCCCCCTTTTTTCTTTTCCTTTTTATTATTATTATTATTTTTTTACCTTTGAGGGAAGGGGAAGGGATGGGATGGGAGAGACAGGAAGTTGCCGAGAAGCCAATATCCCCACAAAAATTCTCCTCAAATGGATGGTGTAAAAGAGGTGAAAAGAAAAAATGACTACCGTTGCATTTGTGGAAGAAGTGCTACTTGAAAAAAGCATGATGTTTTGAATTTTGCAGATTCTTAAGTTTGTGAGGGTGGGCTTTCAATTTTGTTTTGGTTTTTTCTTTTGGTTTCCTCACTCCCCCCCTTTTTTTTTTAATTATTTGGTGGGGAGGGAAAGTCATGCGACGAACACATTGGAAGGAGAAGTATAAATAAACATTTTGTGTCTGGATGTTTTCTTTTTAATTGGCCTCATATCAAATGTATTTAAACAGTTCCATACCTGGATTGGATGTTTGTAATGGTTACCAAAAATGAAAAAGAAAAAAAAAAGAAATGATTGTGACATGCTTTTATCACTACTTTATTTTTCGAATAACATGTAAATATTGTAATCCATTGGATTTTTTTTTTTTGGTTTTTGGTTTTTTGGTTTATTTTATTTTTTGCTAACCTGTTAATAAATATATGGGACCATTATCCTTTTTAACAAGTCTAGAATGTCATATTTTTTTCCTTGTGTTTTTTTCCCCTCCCAAATGTATCCCTTGATATATTGTGGACACACATTTTAGATGCATTATTACGATTCTGTTGGCTGTAATGATGACCTAGGATTGAGAGTAACATCCTTTTTTTATTTGTTTAATTTATACAGAGGACTTTTTTCAGAGTTTGAGAGAAGGAAATAAATAGCAAAATGATAACCCACTGGCTTCAGAACTCAGTATTTCCTAATTAAAAATTAACTACTGCTCAGTGTTTGGTGGGTGAGGCGTGGATGTTCTGAAATGTTGCACTGATAACTTTTTTAAGGCAAAAGAAAACGAATAAAAAATTTTCAAACAGAAGTGTGCGTATGGTTCTCTCAAGTTTAGAAACGTTCTGCCTTTCTTTTGTCTTGTTTTAACCCTGAAATATTGGCCCTTTCATTTGATGTCATGGTTATCAGCAGTGAAAGGCAAGTATTTTTTTTAATCGTCAGACCTGGCTAATTTTTTTCCCAATGAAAAGTTTGCTTGGATTACTTTTAACATTTTTTAGAAGTTTGTCAATTTTTTTTTTGGTCTTGTGAAAATTCTTCATTTGGAGCTAATCCTACAGGGTTCAACACATTAGTTTCTTCAAGAGACATCACCAGATCTTCCATTAAACTTGGCAGGTTTGAAACTCATTTTAAGGTTTAAAGATTTTCCTCTGTCCAGACGCAACCGCAACTCGGGGACGGTGCTCATCTCGGATTCTGAACCAAGAGATCCTGGGTTGTCTGAGAGACATTTTCTGTCATGTGACCGGAATGAAAATATAGAACATGGTATCCTTTCCCGCCAAAGTGGTGCCTATTTATCTACTCTCATTTGCATTATTTTGGACTTCTAGGTTGGCAGGAGCTGAGGCAAGTAATAGGAGCTTGCCTGTCACATGACACTCGGGTCGCAAATCTGGGCCGTCTGCTTTCCAGCTGACAAGTTCAGTGTCTTCACCGCTGAATAATCATGCCCCTTGAAACTCATTTAGCTAACAATTAATGATAATAGTTACATAGTTCTTCCCAGAGGTAAGTCATCCAGGTTAGTGAAAATTAATATTCCTAATAAAAAGAGATACGGTGTAAACCTAGCAAATACTGATAGATGTAGGTTCCAGTAGTCTTCTCAAACAAAAATGGCATAGCTGTTCAAACTTCACCTCTAATGCCATCTAATATCACTTAGGGGGTGGGGTGGGCAGGGAAGGATAGCACACAATAGCAATAGCGCGTAGACTGATATACCACTTCACAGTGCTTTACAGCCCCCTCTAAGAGGTTTACAGAGTGCATATTGGCGCCAACAATCTGGATCCTCGCTTTACCCACCTCAAGGATGGAAGGCTGAGTCAACCTTGAACCTGGTAAGATTCGAACTATGAAACTGCTGGCAATGGGCAGTTAGCAGAAGTAGCCTGCAATACTGCATTCTAACCACTGTGCCACCATGGCTCTTTTGTGGATTGTCACATGATGCTCTTGTTTGATGGCTACGCTATCTAGATATTCTGGGAATATCTCCAAAATTTAAGAAAAGAGGAAGGGGGTTGTATTTCCCATCTCCATGCACGTAATCCTCAATTTACACCTCGTAATGACTTGCAGCCAATTTTGAGACAGTCATTGCAGCATCCCTATGGTCATGTGATCAAAATTCAGACACAGTCGCAGTATCCTGGGGTCAGAACATCTGCGATATTCTGACACCAGATTCACTTAACCAAGTTAATAACAACTGCAGTGATTCCCTTAACAACTGTGGCAAGAAAGGTCATAAAATGGGGCAAAACTCACTTAACAAATGGTCTCTGCTGTTCTCCCTCCCCATACCACTTGGGTGCTATCTTAAAGGGCTTTCAATGTATCATATTGCTTTACTTACCTAACTTGCTTATTTTGGTGATAATTATGAACCTGCAGAGTTCATATTCAGAGAATATTAGGAAGGAAAAATTACTGGGGGCAGAAAAGCAATGATAAGGATAGAATAAGAACAGGAGCAAAGTACTTAATCTCAGTGCAATTAAGAACCATCAAGATAGGGAACTTTTTTTAGATATTGTTGACCAACAACTCTCATTATCCCTAACTATTGGCCATGTTAAGTGGGGCTGTAGCAACTGTTAAACTCTGTGTATTTCAACTCCAGATCTGCCACTGGTCTTAAGCAGGGGTGTCAAACTCAAGGCCCATAGGTCGGATCTGGCCTACAGGGTGTTTAAATCTGGCCCACAGGGCTGGCCTGGAAATAGCAAAAGACCAGCCCGTGGTGCCTCTGCCAGCCAAAATGAGTCACAGGTGGCGCATGTGCCCCCCCACCCGTACCCTGTTTTCGGCCTGGACAGCCTCCTGCAGCACTCTGTCAGCCAAAACAGGGCACGGCATGGTGCTGCAGGAGGCTGTCCAGGCCAAAAATGGCACAGGGGGGCCGCACGTGCTCCCCACACCCCATTTTGGCTGGCAGGATGCTGCAGGAGGTGTTTGCCCATCTCTTCCCCCCACCCTGGCCGGCCTGTGGAGGAGAACTGCAATGCTGATCCTCGAATAAATTCAGTTTTGACACCCCAGTCTATAGTATTCTATAGTGGGTTTTTTTTAGTAAACAATCATTTTTTGTTAATTTGAAAGAGTTTATAGGCAATACATGAAACTATACATAAGCAATGTCCTCATACCAATTAAAGGACTTTGAAGTCCACTTATTTCAATGTAAAATGAAAATGGTAAGTCATTGGATTGAATGGTGAAAAAATACGCTCAGAGTGATGATGTGCTCTTGTATGTTCTCCTGACCTATAGTCTAACTATGATTTATTTTTTAAAAAGTGGATTACTGATGGTTCTTAGGTTAAAAAACTGTTACAATTAACCTATAATTTCATTTATCTCTCGCATTTTATCTAAAAACTGCCATTTTACTGTAATCATAAACTTGACATGTATAGTATACTGAAAAGTTGTCCATTATATTGTGAAAGATCATAGAATGAGCTTTATGGCTAGCTGAAGAATTGAACAAAAGTCTTCCAGTGTTAGCCAGGAAAGTCTGGCCGTGATAGCACAATGGTCTGAAAAATCTCACCCTTGCCGTGACTTATAGACTTAGAATAAGTCATGCTAACTAGATAAATGGTCATTTATCCTATGTCATCTGCAATGAGAATGTAATATTAATTTAGCTTAGTTTTTTATACTCTGTCACCCCCCATTAACCTACAGAGTGTGATTCTGGCAGACTTCTATAGTCTCAACACTTCTGGAAAAATGCCAGCTGGGGGGGGAAAAAGACTGGCCAGATTCTTAACCCAAGATACAAGTAGTCCTCATTTAGTGACCACAGTTAGAACCAGCAAATCAGTCAAGAAACAAATTGATTGCTACTATTTCAAACTCAAGGAGGAAAAACAATTACGATTAGTATCAGTGTAAGAGAATTTGCTTAGAGATAAGGCAGTTATGCAAAAATACAAATGGTCCTTCTCTTTGATCTCTAGGGATCTTCTGGAGTTCTGCATCCCAGATCTGCTAGCCTTATTTTTTACCAAACTCTTCTTGGTAAAAGTAACCTAGTTTTTTCCTAGTTAGCTGATTCGTTGACTAGCCTGGTTTTAGAATAGGTAGTTTAGAAGAATAGAAGCCTGTATCTATGGAACTATTACCAGTGAGAAGAAATTAGATGAGTTAATACAACTGACACTAGCAAGTAAAAATTAAACTGACAAATCTTTTCCAACCTTCTAACTTCCAACAGTGTAGAATTAAATTCCCATTACACACCTTAAATTTCCAACATGGAAAAAAGCTAAGGCTAGCAGTTGCAAAATATTGACAAGGTACTACTGATATATCCAGTGCAAAAAAATATTTTGTATGTATGCAGAAGTATTTTTATAACTTACAATAAATGAAAAAATACAGTGTCAGGATTAAACTAACCTTGGGTACCTTCTAAATCTCCAGAACTACAGGCAGTCCTCATCTTAGGAACTTGGTTAATTACAGTCATAAATTGTGATGGTCCTTAAGAAAGTCTCCATGAGATTGCACAGATTTTATGACCTTTTTTGTTGTTAAGCAAATGCCTCAGTGAACCCATGATTACCAATGGGCATTTTTTGCCAGAACCCAAAAGTAAATACCAGAAACTGGCAAAAAAAAATATCTAAAAATCATGGTCACATAACTGCAGATTGCTTCAAATGGCCAATTGCCAAGCACACAAAATGCAATTGCATCACCACGAAGTGAGAATGCAATCATCAGAACATCTAAAATGATTCATAGGTAGCACTGGGGAGGATCTTCGAAGGATCACTAAGCAACCAGACATTAAGGGAGGGCTACCTGTACAGCTCTTCCTCGTGGCTGCTGTTGCTCCACTTGCCTTCCCTAAGCCAGTATATTTCCAACTTGGCAACTTTATATATTGACCCTTTATATATTGACTCTCGGAATCCCCCAGTTCATAAAGTTGTCTGGAAAAACTGCCTTGTTATTGCCTTGTAGCAATAACAAAAGCAAACAGAAGGAGAATTGGTGAGGGGGACTGGAGGAAGGTAAAGCATTGGGCAATGCAAAGGGAATTTTGGCTGCTTTACATTTCCTGAGGGCATCGTGCCACAAACACCTCACTCACCGTCAATCAAATTTTAATGGCAGCACAAGAAATATCCTTTTGGAATGAAGAGAGGGCATCCAGTCAGATAACCCAGACAGGCCGGACTGACCTCAGAAGCTCCAAGGAAAGATATTCTTGGATCTCTCAATCCTTTTCTTATTAGTTGGTTTTTAATAATTAGTTTAGAATGCTTTTTCCCCCAAGGAAAAGGGTGGAGTTAGAAGGCTTTACAGTACATCTTTTCCACCTAGTGGCCCTGTTGCCAATGGCTGAAGCAAAAGTTGGAGGGTTGAGCAACAAATCTTCCAAGGATGGAGACCTCTTCAGCTTTAAGAAGAAATTTGAGTAAATTCTATGATTCCTGGCATGGCTTAGTCCTTCAGTCAATTTGCTTCTGCCCCAACAGTTTTACAACTTCAGTGACACCTTCTCGTGGGATACAGTGGTTCTAGTTCAGGAGTGTCCAACCTTGGCAACTTTAAGACTTGTGGACTTCAACTCCCAGCTGAGGAATTCTGGGAGTTGAAGTCCACAAGTCTTAAAGTTGCCAAAGTTGGACACTCCTGCTCTACTTAGACTGAGCAGAAAATTTAGAAGTTCTTGACACCTTGACCTAGGCTAGGGCAGGCCAGGCCAAGGAAAGCACATACTCCATGAAACAAAATAGCATCTTCTGCAATGCTCAGCCTGTCTTTGTGATCATGTGGATGACAATAAGTCATCTTCTACTGGAAGTGCCAGGAAAGCAAGTATACGCAGTGTGTCAGAGTCAACCTTTGAAAGAGTTGGAAGAAGCTTCCCAAGGATACTCCTTGAATACTTAGATAATGGACTGCACTTACCCTAACATGCACTGCAGAGCCCTAAACTCTAGGGCCATCTTAATTACTAGTAGCATGATTAGTTGCCTAATCCTCTTTTAAAATCCTCTTTTAGTGGCCAGTTAATACAACCTGGGACAAATTAGCAGCCTGCAGTGCAGAGATGTCAAACTTGCATCGTCAGGGTAATGTCACATGAAGTATTGTGACTTTCCCCTCACCTTCGCTAAACTGGGTGTGGCCATGGGCAGCATGTGGTGCATCTGACCCCTGGGCCGCAAGTTTGACAGCCCTGCTGTAGTGCAAAGATATGCTAATTAAGTTTCTCCTGTACTTCCTGCTCATTTAACTAGATTACCTCAAATGCTATTACATACACCCATGCCTGCCCACTCCTTTGAAAGTGAGCAATGTTGGAAAACACAGGAATGGTGTAAAATAGCATGCCAATTTAATAAATAAATTTTAAAAAGAGTTAAATCTGGTTTGTACCAACACCTTTCCTTAAACCAGTGGTTGCCAACCAGTGGGCCGGGGATCACTGGTGGTCTGTGAGAAAATTTTGGTGATCCGCAGAGAAATGTCACCTCCAAAGTACCCCCCCCCAAAGCAATTAATCCAGGCTGCATGGGAACTCAAGGCTGCACTGCCCACGTGGCCCACAGGAACACAAGGCTTGCGTCCCTTGCATTATGAACAAAACGAGGTAGTGAGGGGAGGAGAAAAGGGCAGAGGGGGGAACTTGCCCCACTCACACCATACACCTCGCTTGGCCACCAGGCTGCTTCTTTCCACTTCGTTCTTATTCTGCTTTTGGCTGCATGCAAGTAAAGCAGCAAAAGTCTTTCTTTCTCTCCCCCAAACTCTGCCAGAAATGAGTCTTTGGGACCTGCAAGGCATCCTGCTTCAAGAGGCTGCGCCAGATGACAAGTCACACAAAGACTCATTTCTGGTGGAGTTTGGGAGAGAGAAAGAAAGACTCTGCTGCTTCTGCTGTTTTCCTTGCATGAAGCCAAAAGTCTCTCTCTCTCTCTGCCTGAAAACGGAGCTGAAGACGGTATCCTGCAATCCCAAATAAAGAATGATCTATCAATAGGAAAAGGGGGTGGGGAATTTTCCTGCAGACTTTTTTGGGCATTTTCCCGGGGTCTCTGGTCCACGGGATTTAAAATTATGAGTTTGGTGGTCCCTGAGGTCCAAAAGGTTGGTGACCCCTGCCTTAAACCACTTCATACAAGCAATGCTTTGACTTATCATCAGCCATATAACAAACATTTGAAGTTACAACAGACTTCAAAAAAGCTAATTATAACCTGTCCTCGAAATTACTACTGCCGCCTCCTCAAGGCCACATGATTGTGCTTCAAGTGCTTGGCAACTGGCTCACATTTACAACCTGTTGCAATGTTCCATGGTCACATGACCATGATTTGTGACTTTTTGCCATTTTCTGGCAGAAAATGGCAAAAAAAAACACCACCCATTGGATATGTTGGATTCACTTAACTGCCATTAAGTGATTAGCTTTACAACCATCATAAAATGGTCATAACATTGAGTTTGGTCACTTATGCCTCAGCTTATGACTGCAATGACTTATGACCAAAATTCCAGTCTCCGTTGTGTTGTAAATCAAGGACTACCAGTATCTTCCTCTCCTTGCAAACCATTTTTGCTTCATCTACATCCCCACAACGCTTGACACTTTGCCTTTCTTCTTAATGTCTTATTCCTTGACTGCAAGGGAAGCAAACGTACCTTCCAGGTTCATTAAATCCCATTCTTTAATCTTCCATTTCTAATTTTAAAAACACAATGAATTATAGCTGTTCCTTGGAGGTAAGGTTTTTCAGCTAATTACTCTGATTATCTTTTTTCTCTTCCTACTCTAGAAGGACATCCTTTCTGAAACAAAGCGGTTAAGATTCTAGACAATATTCCAAATTGAATTTGGGAATTTGTATAAAAATGGTACCGCATTGAAACTTTTACCTGCCTCTTTTGACCTATCTGCTTCTTCATCTTCCCCTAACAGCCACACAGAGACACCATGGCATTGTCTTTTCTTTAACTGCTTCTCCACAATGCTACCTTCTTCATCTAACCCCCCCTCCCTCCTGCTAGAGAAGGGCTGTCACTCGCGGCCTGCGGGCCAAATGCATCACGCGCTGGCCACGCCCATACCCGGTTTAGCGAAGGGAAAAAAAGTCGTGATATGTCATATGATGATACCATGACGATGCGAGTTTGACACCCCTGCACTAGGGGGACACCTGTTAGAACTTATTACCTATTACCTTGAAGAGAGGTCAGGTGCTTGGAAGTGGTTGGAGACAGAGCCTCTTTCACACTAGTGTTTTTTGCTTACTCGAAGGTGGGTAAGTACCCCTTTTAAGCCAGCAGCAGGGAAATTAGAAAACATTCCACTGCACGCCTCAAATCTTGGCACAAGTACAAGGACCAAAATTGAGTTCATGTGCTGGGATTTTCTTCTGATTAAAGATGTTTGGGATTGCTCTGAAATGTAGTTAACTGGAGGATTTGCTTCTGTTTACCACTGAACCCCACTTTTCCATTTATCTACTTAATTTGTGAATTAATTCATGACATGTGGACTTTTAATAACCTGGGTTTTCTCCACCAGCAAGGGTAATGGGAGGTTCATCCAACTCTGATCAAATTCATCACTCCTTGCATTTATGACCAAGATAAATTACAAGGAAGGCTATGGAACTTCATTGCTCAATGGAATGTAATTACCGCTATCTCCGCTTCTGAAATCACTCTAAAGAATGATTAACTCATAATTCTTCTTACAAATCTCAGAGGTGAAGGGCATTGGCCAGCATGTGGTAAGCCCAATCACGTAATTTTAAAATAAGGGATTCCAAAAAACTGAAGCGCTCAGGCTTCCCTTGCAGAAATCACACTGATATTACCTGAATAGAATTTTCCCTATTTTGGAGACATCTTAATGCTCCTTATTGTATCCGAGAAAAACTGGAAAGTCATTTTTGTAGGCAGAATGAACTGCAAAGAGGCTTTAGATTTTAATTGTCAAATGCTAATCAATTCAGATGAAAGTTCTCATGGACTTTGTGTAAGGGAGGACTTCATTGTTCTCCTACTCGGCTCGGCTTATGGATTTGGTTGTGTGGATGTGGGCTGTTAACTTTTAATTACACAATAAGCTCCATTTGATTAATTATATTCATTTGAATCCTTAATCTTCCATAAATTGATGGACCTTATGCTTCATTTTGCTTTCCAGAACCAATATTTAACAGGGATTGAGTTCTTTGTGATGGATTAAATACATAAACCTCAATTAAGAAAGAAAAATGTTGTTGGAAATGTAAAAAAAGTAGTGAGTTGTTCAACTCTTTGAAGTGCAAACTTTAATAAATATATACCATATTAAAGTATATATATATATATATATATATATATATATATATATATATATATATATATGACAGTTTTGATGTTCCATGTTGTCATTTGAACCTTGGTATCTATTTTTTTTTCCTTCAGTTTATTAAAAACATTTGGAAAATGTTTTCACTTCCATAGAAGACTCTGGATATTTACCATCAGAACAGAAGGTCTGTTTTTTGCATTGAGGCTAGGCTTTCAAATGTGTTGGTTTAGAAATCCATCATCTCAAGCCAGCAGTGTTAATTGCAATGATGGGAACTGGAGTCCTTCATATGTGAGGCTGCCAAGTTGAGTAAACTAGAATTAGGTGGTATTTGTTAATGGAAAGGCAGATTTGGAGAAGCAAATTATGCTTGTAGATCTGTGGGAGGTTTTTTGGGGTGGGGATGTCCAATTCTTTCCTCTGTCCCTTTGCCATCTTTCTGTCCCATCTGCTGGACCAAGCTCCAATGGGTGAAAAGGAAAAGTGGGCAAGAGTTAAATATGTCAAGGGCCACAGCTGTATTTTAATTCTTCTGCAGCTGGAGGCTGTGAGAGAGACAGCTTGATTTTTCAGGCTGCAACCTGGCAACCTTATTAGCAATTAACTTAATGCATCCACTCCCACTCTCTCCCCACCCCTTTTGTTACTGATACTGTGGCTTAATTCAATTTACATTACAGAGTAATTGGATTAAGGGGGAAATTCTGATCAGTTTTTTTGAATCAAATCAAGTGGATCCAGTCCAAGCTGTCAGTTTCTATCCATCACTGTGGTGCTCAAAGGGCAACGTTGCTGTGTACAATCCTAAAAATGCAAGCTGGCTATGATACTTTTAGCCCCATACCCCCACCCCCCCTCCACCCCCCTGCAAGGAAGCAAACTTTGGAAGGTAACTCTTCCCTTTGTATGGATGGGCATTTATACTACTCAATTTCTGCTCATATAAAAAAAGTGACCCTTGGTAAGCTGGTCACACATGTGCTTGGATTAGGAACAGAAGGAAAGGATAATTCCTTGGGGAATAAAACCCAATTCTCAAGTCCCTGGTCTTCAGTTTTGGATAACTAATAGCCCTCAAGGGACCCAGACTTGTATAAATGGTTAAGGCACCAGACAAAAAACTATGAGGCCATAAACTGGAATAGCTTCTGCAAGACAATGTGAGTTGACACTTTATTGGTTTTAACTTCTGCTTCCTTACCGTGCAACAGGACCAGAAAAGATTCCAGTCTGAAATCCTGAAGAATTCCTCAGACAGTGATGACAATGTTGAACTCATTGCATCAGGGCTCCAGCTGTTGTTAAGATCACTGTTTAAAAAAATACTATTTTAGAATACTGAAATCTTTCCAGACAAATTCTATGAAGTCATATTTGTTGAGGGAGGGGAGGGGGGAAGATATGAGTTTCCCAAGATTATCCACCAGCACATTTGCAAGAAACACAGACGGGTAAGTTAAAATAGGGCGTGTTAAAATGCAGCTTTGCTTCCTTCCTCTATTTGTTGCCCCGATTTCTGAAGGCATTTGGGCATTAATCAGCTCATCCGGGCAAGAATGCTGGTATCACAAGCGACGATGGTTTTACGAATGGTTTCAGCTAATAAGCTTTATGATGGCTGACTAGCTTTATTTCCTCCTGACCTTATTATTATCTCCTCTGCATCAGGCCCCAAACTCCTCCAATTCCCATTGCATACAGTCCCCAGTCACGGCAGCCACGATTTATTCAATAAACCATAGTCAGGCACACAAGGGCTTAGCTCTTTAGGCCGCTCCAGGGAGTTGTCCTCAACAGGCAGCCCACCAGAGACTCAGAAGGGCAATTCCCAGCCTACTTGGCCAATAGCAAGGGAGGCCTCCAGATGTTCCTGCACACCATCTGGAAGGCAATCTGTTGGAACAGCCTCACCTTCCCTGCTGAACGCAGCAGCGCTGCTGTCTCAGAGACAAGGGCTTGCTAATGTGATACCCAAGAACTGAATTCATATTGTAGGTGAGTGTAATGTTTTATTAGTCAGGTGGAGGGAAGCATGGCTGCTTCGTGGGGTTGCAAGATGGAGCTTTCCCTGAATCATTGTGGAACTGGGCCCACAATCGGCCTGCAAAGGATCAGTGGATAGGAGCCCGTGGAAGGGGATCACCCTATCTTTTAAAACCTCGTGTTTCCTTTTCATTGCCCTTTTCCAGGGGTGGGATTCAAATTTTAAACAACTGGTTCTGTGGGCGTGGCTTAGGTGGTAGGTGTGGCTTGGTGGTCATGTGACTGGGTGGACATGGCTTGGTGGTCATGTTATTGGCTGGGTGTGGCCAACTCAATATCACTCACATCGAGCCACGCATCTCCTCGCCTGGCCTCTCAAGACTGTGGGGATGCTGCAACGCTCGTAAGTGTGAAAAATGGTCATAAGTCACTTTTTTCAGTGCCATTGTAACTTTGAATGGTCACTCCACACAAGCAAAGTACCAGCAAAGGAGGGGAAAAAACTCCAGAGACGTTCCTGAGACAGGAAGTCTAGTCCTGCCAAGAATGTAATAAGGGTTAACGGAGAGGCAGTTTCTGTAAGCAACACCAGAATGTTTCCTTCCTGCCTTCCCTACAGGATTAGGCCAGAATTTTCTTCTAACAACCGGTTCTCCGAACTGCTTAGAATGTTTTTTTTTAATTACATTTATATGCTGCCCTTCTCCAGAAACTCAGGGCGGCTTACAATTTTGGGGATACAACCCAGTGTGCTCAGCAATAGCCTTCATTCCATTGTATATGCCTGCTTATTACTAAGCGGAATTTTTTACAAAGTCAGCTAATTGCCCCCAACAATCTTGGCTCCTCAATTTACCTACCCCGAGAGGATGGAAGGCTGAGTCAACCTTGAGCCTGGTGGGATTCGAGCCTACAGCAGTTGTAGGCAGCTGGAACTTAAGTACAGGCAATTAACAGCCTGAGCCACCAAGGCTCCTATGTTAACAACCAGTTCTAGAAAATAGGTGCGAACTGGTAGAATCCCACCCCTGCCCTTTTCCCTCTCTTCGTCCTTTTACTTCTTTCTGCCTTTTCTTTCTTCTTTCCCCTCACAGCAAAGGTTGGTCTCCATCCACCATCTCATCTGCTTCAAACTCTGCCTGAAGAAGGTTCTTTTAACTGATAAGGTGCTCCTAGCTAAATGTGCACTCTGCACCTTCTCAGAGACCTCTGATGCTACAAAGGTCAGCTTTAGAACAAAGTAATTGTATACCAATGATTCATATGTTCTGACTTGCTCATTTCTCATTTACTTCTCTCTCTCCATCTTTCTCTCACATGAACTCACAGTCTCTCTCTCTCTCTCTTTAATTTCTTCTCTTCTTTCTACATTCATCTCTCCATCCTGTACATAACTTACACTGTAATTTCAATAATGGCTCCAATAAATCATGGAAGATGACAGAGCATGATTCAGTTGGAATGGTTTTTAAAAAGGTAGTGCTTCCTTCCTTATCAGAGCGAATTATCCTCCTTGATAGAGTCAGAAAATGAACTCTTAGTTGATTTCAATAGTTCATCCCACTTTTACACTGGGCCTCTTCCACTTTACAGTATTGCTTGGTATTTTGTGAAAATTTAAAAAAAAAAAACAGGAAAATGTCTCAGCATCATCTTTTTTTTAAAGAAAAGATTTTATTTCAGAATAATAAATGGACTGCCAATATTTGAAAACACATTCTTTTATCTGATCACAAACATGTTTGGTCTCCTGCTGGGCCATATCTCCAATGTCATTTGCACCAGATTTCATGAGGCCAAAGATAGCCTGTTGGATGCATATTAATGCTGTTTAAAACCTTAAGGCTTCAGAATAGATTCAGGAAAGTTGTTTTGTTTAAACAGCCCCCAACTATCAGTGGTGGGATTCAATTTTTTTTACTACCGGTTCTGTGGGCGTGGCTTGGTGGGCCTGGCAGGGGAAGGATACTGTAAAATCTCCAGTCAGAGGTGGTAGTTCTCCGAACTACTCAAAATTTCTGCTACTGGTTCTTCAGAACTTGTCAGAACCTGCTGAATACCACCGCTGTGAAATATGCTAAAAATAAATTTCTGGAAGCATGTGTAGAAGATAGCCATGAAATCTTGAGCAATGTTTTGAAGAGTTTGTATGCTTAGATGTCCTTCTCTGGATTATTTCTATAGCCCTGATGCTCATTGTCCCAAGAAAAACCCTGTTGCTGCAATCACAGCATCTTAGGGATACTGGAGGCTGAGAGAGGAGGCAAAGCTCCATTTGACTTCATTACATTTGATCTGAATTCTTATCAACAAACTCTTTCAACTAAACGTCTGTAAAGGTAAGCAAAAGGTTTTCCCTGTCAAATCATGTCCAACTCTAGAGGGCGGTGCTCATCTCCATTTCTTAGCAGAGAGAACCAGCATTGTCCAAAAACCCTTCCATAGTCATGTGGCCAGCATGACTGTATGCCAAGATGCACCCACTGGAGTGGTACCTATTTATCTACTTGCATTTGTAGGCTTTCGAACTGCTAGGTGGGCTGGAACTGAGGCAAGAACAGGAGCTCCCCCCATCATATGGTGCTTGGGTGTTGAACTGCCAACCTTCTCGTTGACAGGCCCAGCCCAACCACCATGTTGATCCTAAAACAAAACAAAGTTTCTGTTAGATTTGCATGAAGAGTCAGACACGGAGTGCTTCAGTGAAGAGTTTATTAGTGACTACAGCTCTTAACAGACCCGATTTGGCTGGGCTGCAGCTGCTACTTATAGCCAGCAGCTGCAGTTGCCAGCCAATCAGAGTGCAGGGTTTTCCCACACTTTTTAAACCAATCATTTCTGACATTTTACAAGAACAGTTCAAACTTAACCAATGACATTCAAACCTGCATACATAACAAACCTCCCCACTAGGTTCAGTCCATATTCAAACCCCAACCTATCTAATGTATTCTTTTAAATAGGTGGGGCTCTTATGTGTACGTTGAGACCTTCGTGGTTCAGAAATTTTAACGTTCTCACCCAGTGAGAGAGGAAATGTGTCGGTTGACATTTCCCTAGTTGGACTTCCTGTGAAAGAAGACCCTGTTTGATTGTTAGAATCTGGTCTCTCCTCCCAACCCATCTCCAGCCCAATGTCAGCACCCAAGTCAGGTAGTGATGTGCAATCTTCCACTTGTAAGGATGGATTTTGGCATTGTGACAGGTTTTAGGATGGTTCCTGTGTAATGGCTCTACACATGGGGTTGATTCTTGCTTGCTGATTATCCTCATGTTCCTCCCCTTCCCCTAGAAAAGGCATTAGGTATGGGAACTAGAGAGGAACAATGCGATGTTCCTGAGGTAATCTGGATCTTAACTGATCAATGTGCCTGCTCCAGAGGACACCATCCTCTGTTTGTACCCAGTAAGAATGAGGGCCAGTTATTTGAGTTATTTCAGCAGGAATCCATGAAGGTTCACCCATAAGGTTCTTAGCATAAACAGAATCACCCACACTGAACGCGAACTTTGCTAGTGGAATCAAGTGGTGCATTGGATGCATAAGAGGGATGAAGGCGGTCAAAGGGAGACCTAAGTTTCCTACCCATCAACAACTCTGCTGGGGATAAGTTAGTTGATGGGTTAGGAGTGATGTGCTGAACATTAAGAAGTTTTTCAACTTTCTCAGTGATGTCCCCAGGACCCAATTGCTGAAGCTTTTCCTTGGTAAAACATACCATCGTTCAGCCCGCCATTAGCGAAGGGTGCCCAGGGGCAGTCAGGGCATGTCTGATACCCTGTTGTGCTAAATAGGATTCAAAAAGGTTAGATGTAAATTGAGGGCCATTGTCAGAGACAAGAACATCAGGTAACCCGTGGGTTATAAAAAGCTTTTTGAGCTGCTTGATGACAGCATCAATTGTGGTGGATGCCATAGGGATTACTTCTAGCCATTTGGAATATGCATCTACTATAATAAGGAAGGTGTGCCTCTGGTAGGCCAGCAAAATCAATGTGAATCCTAGACCATGGGCCCCTAGGACATTCCCATTCCTGTTTGGGGGCGAGAGGTGGGGCAGGCCTGACTACCTGACAGTTGGGACAAGATGCAACCCAGTTTTCAACCATTTTGTCAATACCTGGCCACCATACATAGCTCCTGGCCAATCCCTTCATCCTTACAATACCAGGATGACCCTCATGTAACATTCCCAAAACCTCTCTTTGCAGGAATAAGCACCCTGTTACCCCACAAAATACATCCTCTTAATACAGATAATTCAGTTTGCCTGGACTTAAAAGGTTGGGCAAGGTGAGGTAGATCTTGAAGAGGCCAACCTTTCTTAATCCAGCCTATAATAGGAGCCAATAAAGTGTCTTTGGCAGTCTCTCTGGCAATTTCAGCAGCATGTACTGGAAGCTTGGCAACAGTTTCTAGGAAAAAGGTGTGTGCCTCAGGTTCAAAGTCCTCCTTGTGACAAGGAAGTGGGCAACGACTCAAGGCATCAGCATGTCCAATGTCCTTGCCAGGCTTGTGGATAAGGTTGTATGAATAAGCAGCAAGAAATTCAGTCCACCTCAGCATTCTTGGTGACAGGATAGTGGGTGTAGGTTTGTCTCCTGCCACAATGCCTAACAAAGGTTTGTGATCTGTGACAATGGTAAATGTTCTCCCATATAAATACTCATGAAATTTCTTGATAGCTGCAACAATTGCCAATGCTTCCTTGTCCAATTGGCTGTAATTCCTCTCTGCTTTGGTCAAGGTGCGAGAGTAAAATGCAATAGGGGCTTACCTCCCACTGGGAAGCCTGTTGCTCAAAAAAAAAACCCACTCCAAAAGGGGATGCATCACAAGTCAGTACAACAGGTAAATTCTCAGAGAACTGTATGAGTACAGCATCAGACGTGATTAGTCTTTTAATACTGTTAAATGCTGATTGTTCCTTTCTGCCCCAGACCCAAACAGACTTTTTGTCAAGTAATCTGTGTAATGGTTCTGCAATGGTTGCCTTCTGAGGTAGGAACATGTGATAAAAGTTAATGAGTCCAAGGAAAGCTTGCAAATCTGTTTTGCATTTTGGTCTAGGGGCTTCTTTGATTGCTTGAACCTTGGCATCTGTAGGATGGATGCCATGCTTGTCAATCATGTAGCCCAAGAACTCAACCTTGTCAGTTCTAAGAGTGCATTTTTCTTACTTTTAACCCCGCTTTCTTGAATCTGGTAAGGACTTCTCTGAGTCTCTCTTGTAATTGAGTGTCATTTTCAGCAAAGATTAACACATCATCAAAGTAAGGCACTACCCCTGGCAGTCCTTGGACATCCTTTCCATAAGGCTTTGGAAAATGCCTGGTGCCACACTTACTCCAAACTGTAACCTTTTACATTTGAAGGCACCTCTATGAGTTACAATGGTTTGGGCCTCTGCAGTGGCATCATCAACTGTTAGTTGTTGATATGCCTGGGCCAGATCCAATTTGGCAAAGACTGTACCCCTGCCAAGTGAATGTAATAAATGATGCACCACTGGAACTGGATATGTCCCCTTATAGTCTCCACAGATTCTTACTGACCCATCAGTCTTAACTGGTGTGACTATGGGTGTCTCCCATCTGGAGTGGTCAGTGGGCTCTAAAACTCCTTGAGCTATTAGTTTATCTAATTGTGCATCAATTTTTTCCTTTAAGGCAAATGGGACCCTTCTGGGCTTTAAGTGAATTGGTGGCACCTTGGGATCTAGGTTGAAAGTGGTAGGGGTCCCCATATACTTGCCCAATCCATCACTGAAGACCTTTGGAAACTCAGACTTCAGGGCCTCCTCCCATTCAGTGTTGCTCACGTGATTGATGCCAGTCACCTCGATGCCTAGTGGATTGAACCACTCAAGTCCCAGCAAGCTTGGGCAGTCTTTGTCCACGATGGTCAGGGGCAAACGTTTGGTGTGGCCTTTGAACTTCACGTTGAATTCTCTTGTTCCAACTACTGGAATCTTGTTCCTTGGTAGTCTTTAAAGTCAGTGCTTGCTTCTGGAAATGCTTCTTCTGAATGTTGGGAAGTAGCCTGTGAATAGTGTCCCATGACACCATAGATAAATAGGAGCCTGAGTCCACTTCCATTTGGCAAGGCCTTCCTTCAATTAGTACCTTCACATGTACTTTTCTGCTTCTTAAGGGTGAAGAATGATCAATAGTGACTGTTTGATGAGTTTCATTCTTCCCATTTGCTTCTGTGTTGCTCCATTTTCTCACTGAAGTTGTTATGCTTGAATTCTTTGTCAGAAAACTTCTTTCTGCTTGGTGGAGTTCTGGATGATTTGCAGACTCTTGCTAGGTGACCTCTTTTTTCACAACGGAGGCAGATGGTATCACAAAACTTGCATTCAGTGCGGGGTGCCCCCCCAACCTCTGCAATAAAAGTCTTGCCTCTTTCTTCCAAGGTCTTTCCTTTTCTTCTCCATTCTGAGTCTATAAATTCCTTCCTCCACCTCACTACAGTCTGAATCAGAATCTATTTGCTCACAATGGGTTGTTGTGGATTTTTCCACATCAGGATGGCTTATGCCTTGTTAATTTTCTTCATGGCTGCTGCTGAGGACTTGTAGCTTCCGCTGAAGAAGCTTCTTCTATATCCTTAAGCGTGATCTTAGGTTTCATTAATAATTTGCTCTGCAAAACCTTGTCTTTTAGGCCTAGAACAAATCGATTGTGCATGGCCTCTTCAAAGTTGATAAACTCACATGCACCCCCAATGTCCCTTAAACTTGCCACAAAGTCATTAATGTTTTCGCTTTCCCTTGATCCGATGGTAGAATTCGTGTCTCTTAATGAGACACGATACTTTTTTATTTATTTATTTATTTATTTATTTATTTATTTATTTATTTATGGGACTTGTATGCCCCCATCTCCAAGACTCAGGCTCACAACCAAAACAGCAACAACAATAAATAGTTAAGAAAAATTAAACTAAACAAGCCCCAAGAGAATACAAATACAAAATACAAGGTAAACCACCCCACCCAAGAGGGTCACAACCGGATTGGTAAAACAACCAGGTCTTTAAATCATGA